>JAIUCT010000016.1:2490326-2501186 GCA_021307375.1 Tetraneura akinire | reverse complement strand
ATAATAATAATAATAATAATAATAATAATAATAATAATAATAATAATAATGATAATAATAATAATAATAATAATAATATATAATACGATCGCGCGATTTGGGCACGTCAAATACAATAACCGCGTATTGTACGCGGGTAACATAATATAAACACGACGTGTAAAATTAATATAAAATAAAATAATAATACGAGTTATATATTTTTTGCGTGCGAATATGACACACGATATATGCGAGGCTACAATACGAGAGACTATATTATATACAGAACAATAATATTATAATATTATTATGTATATAATAGTAATATGATGTACGATGATAAAGGTTAAAAAAATTTTCAAAATATTATATTATAATATATAAATATATATGCTACGGCGGATAGTCGTGACCGAGAGACAATATAATATTATATATTTTTCCATCGGATCGTGATCCTCGAGAGTAAAATTCTCGCGATAATTCCGCGTGTCACACGGGTGTACTCGCACGTCGTTATAATCATGACAAAATAGATTATAAACATAATATCTATTATACCTATCATCGCAGTAATAGACGGGTACATTCGTTCGATACTCGGATGCATTTCTCATCTCCGCCCGACTATTTCTTGTCAGCTGATTTTTACTCAACTTATAGCCAACAATCCATACGAACATCATATATTAATTCGTCAACCGAAGACCAATAAGAAATGACGAATTACAATGTACCTATGTACATACTTGGGATAGAAACGAGGAAATTTAGTTGACGGGATCAGATGATATCTTTGTTCATTTGGTCACGATTACGCAATATTATAGTTGGGCCGGAGATATACATTTCGTGATACAAAATATAATACGCATTACACGAAAGTGTGTGGTTTGGGCTAACCCAAAAAAAAAAAAAAAAAATTCATAAATTCATAATACTCGTATTGTACACGCGTATAATAACATAACGTGTCAAACGATGTGCGAAACGCACGCAAGTATTAATTTATATAATATATTATATACGGCGTGTCCCATATATGCGTTTTGCGTCCGAAATTAATTAACGCTATTACATCACTACGAAACGATAAATTGTATTATTATAATAATTGCGGTTTTTTATACTCTTATGGGCGAATAGAATGAAATTTATTTTCGTATTATAATTCGGATTTATACACCGTTTTAACATGATCAAAATTGGACGGTCTTATATAGATAATTCAAAAAATAAAATATTACGGTAATATTTTCGTGTTTTTTCACTCTCTCTCTCTCTCTCTATATCTTTATCTCTCTCCCGTTTCGTTTTGTTACTTTATTATTACACTACCTATACGCGAACTATATAATGTAATATTATTGTTATAAATTGTGACCGTAGGATTGCTATCTCTCGCGAACCAGAGCTCGGAATGAGTGGGCGAAAATCGATTTCCATTCATATAATATTATATTATTATTATATACTTAGATGCGAGTGACGTCGTAATGTCGTATATAGTCCCGTCGTTACCGCAATAACGGCATCCACCGAACACTCAAGTACGATAAAAATATAAAATGTATTTACACGACACACGCGCGCAAGAATTGTCGTGAGCCTATGTAGACGAACAAAAATTTCCCTCCGGTATAGTTTTTAATTTTATACGGCATTTATTATTATATTTTTACATAGATTTTCGTGATGAAACATACGTACGATATTTTTATTTTCTACTTTATAACATCATAAATATTAATTCATAGATGTGATTACGGTTACGACCACAATCTGGCAATGGCCAGACCTACAAACTCCAGATCCGTTGAAAAATTTATGGAAACTTTATCTGAACTTCGTAATACGAGTATACAATAAATCAACAAAGACTTGACTCATTAATATTTTTATTTATTGGACAACAAAAGACTAAAAACATAAATTATATGACAACATAATTGAAGAATTTAAAATTATGTTACCTTCACAACGTCGGCTAATATTATAATTAAATTAAATGTAATTAAATACAGATGTATGTTTATACATGTGTATTCATGAATATTAATTTTTTTTATGCCTATATTCACTGTATTATTATCTTCTATTTTATATATATAACTCAATTTTTTTTAAGAAATAAGGTAGGCACATATTATATATTGTTAGAGAAGTGATACATAAGTCACTTTTTATCTTCATATTCAGAGTAAACTTTGTTGGGTTACTAATGAAAAAGTTTTTTGTTCATGCCTGAAAAAATTTCTAGACACGCCTATGATTATCTTTATTATTATATTATTAAATGTGTATAACGGTATGCGAAGTTGAATATTTTATATAATATGAGTATATTATTGCACAAGAGCTCGAATATATATGGCTAAATATATATATTTAGTTCTCAATGGATATTCGGTCAAATATTGAATAATAATATTATCATCGCTCGTATTCATCCGCGATAATCAATTTCAGTTTGGAAATCAAATTCACGATTTTAACCGTTGTTTATTATTATTAACTTGTAACTTGTGACTTGTGAATAACGCATTTTATAGTCTTATATGGAAATTCGTTCGAGCCGTATACGACTGACGGAAAATATTATTTTTTATTTTATTTACTACATAAATAGGAGTGGAATCGGTCAAACGGGTACTATATATAATATATTATATAATCTATCCGTCTAATATAACATTGTAACCGTATAAATCCACGTATAACATAAAAATATATTTTGATCATTTATAATATATATTTAAAAATGTATAATATACCGTTGTGTCGAGACATTATTCGCGAACGTATATATTATGTACTAAATATTATATTTACCATACGAAATTAAATATTAAATACTTTTTGCAGTAGTTTCAAAGTTCAAAGCCGCAACCATACGCTGACAGGCGTCGTCTAAAAATTCATTAATCATTATATATATAATATGATTATTATTATGATTATTATTATTATTATTATTATTATTATTATTATTATTATTATTAAATAGGTCACCCGCTACATACCTATAATATGACTGCGATAAATACATAAACATAATAATATTATTATTATATCAATGGGTACCGTATACCGGGTTATAACCTTGTCCCGACTTTCTGAACGACCGCGATTAAAAAGTACGCGTATATTACAACCTCCATAGCCACGTTATAATAATATAATATTATATTATATTAATACAAACGCTGTTACAATAATATAAAATAAAATGTATTTATTTTTTAGATTTTTAGCGTGAAGATTTTATTGGGTGTTCACATAGGTACTATATGGGTATATATGTATCAAAATTTTGGAACCGTTACTTTTATTTTTCTACAAAATAAAGGGCTTTGAATATTTCGTAAAATTCTTCTTTTTATGTATATAATGTTTGATAAAATTGGTAGTTTTGGGTTTTAAGGTCTGAAAATTTTACTGAAGTATACTCGCATACTACTTAACATTATATCAAAATATCAGAAAAATTCCACGTCTCAATTTTTTTTATAGCTGTTTAAAGTTGATATTTTTAATTTAAACGAAATTCATTCATACATGCTGGTACTGTCAGATGTGGGTAGGTAATTACTATTTAGGTAACTCATTTAGGGATTTTATGATGAATTATTTATATTGAACGTAGAGACTGATAAGTGCAAAAATTTTAATCTGATGAATTTCGCTCAAAATTTTTTTTACGAATGTAATGATTTATCATTGCATTCAAATTGTAATCAAAATTCAACACTATCCTGTTTATACCTGTATCCTTTCCACACCAGTATCCCTTTCCTACGTCAATTGGAAGTGGACATGACTTTTTTAAGTAGGTACGCTGCGTCGCTGCTCGTAAATCAAATTTTAAAAATAAAACGTATGTGTGTGGAAATATTGTTATTTGTAGGTAATTCTAAATATCATACATCAAATAGCAGGTACCTACATGCTGTAAGAAAATAAAAAAATATTTATATTATAAGCATAATATTACATTATAAATACAAACAGTACCAATAATAACACTTATACTACTTATCTATATTTGAAAATTGAAATATCTATTAACTATATTATTCATAAATGTATTTTGATTAAACACCATTCAAAATGTAATACTTTGCCTAATGTGGAATTATGCATTACTTATATAGAATACCTATGATTTATGAATTATATAGATTACCTAGGCGTTATATAAAATAACATTAAAATTTAATATATTTCCAAATAGTACTAGGCATTTTATGGAATATAACAATTTTGTTCAACACATACCTACCAGTAACACGTATATTATAATATTTATAATAAAATAATGTCCGAATTTTGCTATCGGTTGACCGTTGACGACATCAACGTGCGTTTCTGTTACGACGACCGGGTTCACGGCCGCATGACGAACCTATTATTATTATTATTATTATTATTATTATCATCATCATTATTTGATTCGTGGTTATAATGTGCACGATGGGGTCGTTACGACGGCTGCGGCGTACATCATTATAAACGGTCACCACAAATTATGATTTTGGATTCGTGTGCATCCGTTAGCAGAGATCTCCAGTGAGATCGTATATATAATATACGCGTGTACCTAATGTGTATACGTTATATATATACCTATATATATATATTATAGTGGTGGTGGGATAATAGAAAACAATAATCGTGCAGCGGAGGTTTGCCCAGACTATATAGCGTGTGTACCACCTGGACGTATATAAAAATCGTATTTTAATATCGAGAGCACCCACGCAACATATTTTGATTAATCTGGTCCGGGTAACTCGATCTGTCGCGGTATATAAGAAAACCGGTATCATTCCCCTTCTACGAACTTATCGTTTCTACCCACACTCTTTGCCCGCGCCCTTCCTTCGTTATATTGTATACATTATGACGTATATATATACACGCGTACCCCTTTTGCAGATATTTTATAACTCCGACTTAAGTCCCCTCTTAAGTCACACGCGTTAAGTCCGACGTATGCATATTATATATATATATATATATATATGTATATTTTAATCTAGTTTTATACGTTATATATTATTATATGTAAGTCTATACGCGATTCTGCGCTCTGGTACGTAGCGGGGGGAGAGGAGATAGACGGATTCAACGTGCGCGTAAAGGCTTTCGGGCAGATCCGTTTCGACTTCGGGTGTGGTTCGAAGTCACGACGTCACCTACATTTTATTTATCACGTATATACGCGTGAAACCCGCGTTGGCTTTTTTTTATTATAAAATAGAAATATTATAATCGGATTGAACCTCCAGTGCGTCTTGTATATTATATTTATTAATATATAAAGTTATAATATTATATATATATATTATAGAAAAGAATAATCGAGTCATACGAAACAATAAAAATATAATTATAATAATAAGTGTTTTTGAGGGATGGGAATTTCGTTTTTAGGTCAAGCGTATACCTATGATGTACCGCGTCCTCGCGATCGTGTCGCCGCAGTTCAGTGGTCTAAAATAATCGTTTTCGTGGTTTTTGCGTGAATCATCATCGTCCGTTTGTTGCAAACAATTTTACACATTAACGATGTAAAAAAAAAAAAAAAAAAAACGTAAAAAAAAAAAACGAAAAATACTCGTACGCGATAAGAATAATTTATATATTTGTATATAAGTTCATCTAACCTACATATATATATTATATACATAAATTATCGTTTTTCAATGGAGAAACAAATTACACATTAAATCGAGAAAATTATACATACATTAATTATATACTCGTTCGGAACATTCAAATATCAATAATTGAAATGGGCAGGGATACTGGGGTGGAAGGGATACAGGTGTAAAGAGGATAGTGTTGAATTTTGATTATAATTTGAATGCAATGATAAATTATTACATTCGTGAAAACGATTTTGAACGAAATTCATCAGATAATAATATATGTACCAATTAAATTTTTTTACATTTATCAATCTCTACGTTCAATATAAATAATTTATCATAAAACCCCTAGATGAGTCACCTATAAATACCCAAATTTGACAGTACTTCGACAGCATCGTTTTGTGAATATAATGATTTTTATTTATAATGATTCAAATTGTAATCAAAATTTTACACTATTCTCTTTACACTTGTATCCCTTCAACAACAGTATCCCTTCTCTTGCATTTTTATACTTTAAACAGCTTTTAAAATAAATCGTAAATGTAATAATTTATAATTAATTGGAACTGAGTTAAGTAAAATATATTTAAACTACAATAAAATTGTTGTCTATTTTATTTAACATTATTATAAAATATTGAAATATAATAAGATAAATCCATATAAATACTTTAAATATTGATTTCACTGAAATTTCAACATAAAACCCCTATAAAAAAAATTGAGACTTAAAATTTTCCTAATATTTTAGAAATACGTTAAATATATATCAGTCTGCTTCAATAAAATTTTCAAAAATTTTCCAAATTTTTTAGAATTTCTATTAATTTCAAATTTGTATTGTAAAAGTAGGGGTAAAAGTATTGAAAAATAATAAGAAGAATACTTGTATGAATTCTATGATTTTTGCTTAAACTAAAAATATCAATTTTTCTAATATTTTGATATCTTGTTAAGTTTTATGTGAGTATACTTCAGTGTTCAGTAAAATTTTCAAACCTTAAAATCCAAAACTGCCAATTTATCATACATTATATACATTAAAACGTGAATATTTTACGAAATATTCGTAAGGTATAGTCCTATATTTTGTAGAAAAATTAACGTGACGGTTCCAAAATTTTACTACATACATATAGTACCTATCTGACCACCCAAAAAAAATTTCATATCTCTATCTTTAAAATTGCTCGATTTATCGTGAAATATTGAAATTGAATTCATCGAAATTTTAGTTTTCGTGAAACATGCATCACTTCGAATAATAATAGCGTCTTCATACAAATAAAAAAAAAGAAAAAGAAAAAAAAGACACACATCATTGTAAAACCAATACTTACATTTTTTGTTTCGCTCAAAATCTAATACCCGAATTATTAGAAATTACATTTAATATATTTTTATACTAGTATATATAGAAGATTATTTAAAGTTTGCCTTAAAAAAAAATAATAATAATAATAATACAATCTCAAATATTTTGAATTCGAATCCAAACGTATATAGTATAACATTATATAAAGCGAGCATATTATCATAAACGAAAAATATTATTTTTTACGATGTGCAGCACATCTTATAGTGTATACTTAGACACGTACCTATGTATATTATAATGTTACCGCGCAGCTATATATAGATACGATTCAAGGACACGACGTTTTCGGGTGTAATAAATCGTAGAACAACATAACATATAATATATAATATATTATGTTTTATACCTAGGTATACACGCATGTATATAATATATATACATACGAATACGATATACCAACCTTACCACGGTACATTATACGCAACAATAATAATATTATAGCGACGATACTCTCGCGGCAGGTCGAATTTCGTGGTAGAACAAAGACCGAAAAATGTATATATACAGGTATATAATATAGTACCTATGTACACCTGCGATGCGATTTATACGCAGGGTTATACTTAAATAAATTACTAGCGAGGAGATGGTAAAAAAACAAAAATAAAAACTAAAAAAAACTCTAACGAACGAACCTTCGTCGTATAGGTAGGTAGGTATATTATGTTATATGCGCGAAGAGCGTTGCATTTACACAATATGTACGTGCGTGTATACATTTATATATATATAATATATCGCGCGAGCATAACGGTATAAACCAACGACCTACCGTCTGCGCGCGACCGGCGGCGTTTCCTCTCGGACCGCTTCTCGTGGCCCCCGCGGACTCGGCGTTGACGGACCTTAACCGCCGAATAAGACTACCCATCGATAGTAAGTGAGTGGGGAGGGCAAAAAAAAAAAATCCAAAAAAGAGAGAGAAAGACAGACAGAGACAAAAAGGAGTAAGAAAGAGGAAGAAAACGCGCGTGCACGTACACATTTATATATATATATATATATTTTATATACCGAACTAGACGAGAGAAAAAATAAAATAAAATTATATAGACGGAATATAATATAATATATATATATATATATGTATAAGAATAGGAAGAAAGATAAAAAAAGAATATACGAAAGGAGAGATCGACCGAGAGAGGGAAGACGGTGGCGCAAGGAAAACGCTGGCGGAGCGGAACGCGGCTGCAGAGACCGCATTAAAAAAATAAAATAATATATAAAACCAGTTTCCATGCGGCGTGTCTCAATGTTTAAACACGAGTACGCTGCAACCATTATTATATATTATATTGTATTTTGTATATATCAGCTCGGATAATTAGCCCGGATTCGAACACGCGGCTACTTTACTGTTCGTTCCCGCAGTCAGTCGGTCATGATTTTTCTATTTTTTTTTCTTCTCCCAAGTCCCATTGTCGTGAATTTCCATAACGAACTCATAGCTCTACCGTGGTATATATATATACATATACAGATTTATACGTAGGTATAATATATAGGTACATTATAGTTTCTCGTGCCAGTGGTTCCGGATCTATTTTTTCGTTAAATACCGTGGTATAATAATATATAATATTATACTACAAATATTACTTATAATATTTAGTGCATGTTTTATTAGTCGAAATTAATTATTATAATACGATAATTATTCGAATAGACTGTATAGAATTAAAATAAACACGTTATAGGTATATTATATAATGCGTGTAATCATAACGTTAACGGGATGAGATATTTGTTTAACCATAATATTATAATAAAAATTGTAATTATATCACTTTCCAGTTGACTTAGGTATACGAATAGTACGTAATTTATATAATGAAACGTTTTTTTTTTTTTTTTTTTTTTTAAACCGGCAGCTATATTTATTCTATTATTAACGTCGAAAAGTCAAAAGATATATTATAATTCTTTTGAATATATATCGTTATATTGAATACTTGTGTTTTGACAAGAAAACGAATTCAGTATAATATTATTATATTACTATAAATGTATGTTCATCAAAGGTCAAGTAAAAATAGTAATTGTTAAAGATTAAATAATAATATTAAAGACTGTTGTCAAAATAATAATAATTATATGTCATAAATATGACGATGTCTAAATGCGTTAAAGTCTCCAACGGATTGAATCTTTCTAATAGACTGCAGTACATTAAACTATAATACTTATATTATATAATATTTTCAAACATAATATTAAAAAGTAAAATATAAAAATCATAATTTATTGTTTTGACAGTTAACTAACATATTATATGCATTTATAAAACCAACCATTATATTATTATAATTATTGTACGACGTCTAACTTAAGATTTCTTAATAAAAACACACACAATTTTCCATATAGATAGATATGGTAAAACATTGTAATTTGTGGTGTTCAGCATGAATATTATATTTACGAGTATATATAGCGATACGCAAGTAAAGTGAGTATTAATTAGAATATTTATAATTTATATAACATATATACAATATACATATAGGTACTCGTATATATTATAGAATTTAAAAAGATTTCATTTTATACTCGAAATTTTTTAATTTTCTAAGTCTGTAACTATAATAATTATATAAATGAAAAAAATAAATAAATTTTAGTACCATAATTATAATTATTAATTATTATCATCCATACATTGAACATACATAAATTCAACGCACAACATAGTACACAGGTATACCATTTACTGATATACGTATATAATGTATATTATACTCTAATTATAATATTATATGTACCAAAATGATGATAATGTAATAAATTTTAATATATTATATAATTGTTAATGATGTTATAGCATAAAACCGTATCAAATTAATTGAAAATGTTAATTGTTAATTTATGCAAGTAGTATTTAATATAATTAATACATATATTTAAATATTTAATTTTTAAATAAAATAAGACCAAAATCTACAAAAAATTACTTTTTATTAAGCAAATATACGTATTTCGATAACAAAGTTAACAACTTCCACTGAATATAAACAGAGACTTCGTTATCAAAATAAGTATTTTTTTAATAAAAAATAATTCTTTTGTGGATTTGAGTCTTATTTAATTTAAATATATTATTTACGACTTTACAGGTATACTTAAATATAAATATTATCATTATATATTACTAAAAACATAAATATATAATTTTTGATATCATTAAGCGAAATTATAACGAATATAAAATAATAAGTATATAATATTATAATATATATATTTTCAATAACTTTCTCAAGTGCTCTTAGTGAATTGATGCATTATTGTACCTATTGCATCTATGTACCTATATATATATATCCACAGAGGTTATATTTTGCAATTATTCATTGTTTATGTGCGTACATTTTGTCATTTATTTGAATAATTACGTTTCATATTATATATGTATAGTAACTAAATAATAATAGACGATTCGCCCTGAGATAAGATTATAATTTATAATATAATATTGAAATATTACCTATGTATATTTATATATATATATATAAATTATATTTCGAAAACCTTTGGATATTCATAATATATTATATTATATATAATAGTCAATGTAACATCGTAAGTCATAATATAATAGTAAATACTAAATATAATATAACAATACGTTAATAAATTTCTTCATTATTCATTTTTAATTCGTCAATTATTGTATGTAGGTATACATCATAATAATATGTATGTATACTGTATATAGTTATTATTATGTAATATAATATAATAATTTATATGATTTATATTCCATGTGTATCTGTGTAACGACACATCGAATGCATATTATTATTATTATTATTATTATTATTATTATTATTATTATTATTA
>JAIUCT010000016.1:2465488-2490316 GCA_021307375.1 Tetraneura akinire | reverse complement strand
TATTATTATTATTATTATTATTATTATTATTATTATTATTATTATTATTAATATTATTATTATTATTATAATAAGATGAGTTGAAGATAACAGACACGTATATAATAATATAAATTTGTTAAAATACGCAATTTCTACCTAAACCATATAGAATAATGTAATATGTACATAATATATAGGTACATAATATTGTTTTGTGATAAAATCGTCTGATCGCCGGTCATAAACTTGATAATACCTGAAGTTACGAATACGAGGTATTATATCGTTAATAAAACAGTATATATAATGTATTATAATGATGTTAATGACACGTATAATTATTACGCGTGAAGCGAATTATTGTATTATATTCGATAAGGGAAAAATAATAATAACAATGATTACTATATCTGATATTTCGAGTATAACGTGTATTACGTATGAAAATAAAAGTATGTAAATAATCAGATATACGAAAAATATAATTTCGTCATTTGTCTAATATATTATTATTATATAAAATAAATGCATGCGTGTACTATCGCCAGTTGTTATAATCTATTCGCTTATTATAACGATCGTCATCCATGTGACGGTTAATCGACCGTTTATTAAAATATATATTATTGTATTATCTATATATATATATATATTATATGTTAGAAAGCATACGTCTATCCATGTTTAATCTCAATATCGCACATATAACTTTATATTATATGAATAATTATAATAACGTCCAACGAAATCAACCTAGGTTATCAAAATATAATAATATATATTATATATATACCTAGGTATATAAATTAGAGAAAAAACGTGATTACAATAATACTAACCATATACGTATTCTATTATTCTATTAAAGATACGAGCAGAACTCATTACGTATACGTATAGGTATACGCGTTTGCGACCAATTATTATTTGTTTCTTCAAAGTCCGCGCGTTCGGGTTGACGTTATCGAAATCTCTTCTCCGCCCTCGCGCGATTCGCCCAGTTCGGCAAAACGTGATTCCATTCAACTATAATATATATATATATATATATATATATATATTATACGCACGCGGATGTCTGTGTCTTATTATATTCGCACGTGGAACTTAGCAAATTGGTCTGGACGAATTATGCGTTATTATCTGCGTGCGCATCGCCTCGAAAACGTTATAAATTTATAATATAATATATATATATATATATTTATAAATTCGTTGCAAATCACGATTATATAGAGACATAGTCTCACGACGAGCCCGCTATTGTATATAATATGTGCATCCCACGCGAAATATATCGCAAATGCGCGTTTGTACGTATTATAATAAGAAAATAAATTATATAAAATATAAGTCGTAGAGCATCTCTGCTCGCAGTGTATACATACGACGTGTATTGTTACGGTTTATTTTTCAGATTTCTCCCCGCGTACAGGCCGATCAGAATATAATATATATAACGATATCACGTTAGAAAAATAACGGATACGGCGTTAAAAATAGCGTAATTCCCACGATTTTCGTATATATATGTGTGTAACGTGAAATACTGATCACCCTGTGCACGAAACATTTGACGAAAGATGAAAAAGAAATAGAAAACCGTTGTTATATAATATAAAATATCGCCTATATCTTTAACCGTGCGTTCCTATATCTTTCACATATACGTATAATATGTAGGTACCTATATATTATTATGTCGTACGTTCGTCCGCGTGACAAGATACAATAATAATACAATATATATATTATTGTAACGTACGTCTGAGTACGATATCATGCCCGTCGACATGACAAGAATCGAATGACATTTTTTATTTTAGAAAAATACTGCAAGAATATATAATCGTAACTCCGATCGAGTCGCACAAAATGGTCGCGATTTTTCGTCGTATAATATGAAAATATATAATATTTAAGTCGGACTTTCTCACGATCGTTTACGAGTCTGACTGACTTAACGCCAGTATAATGTTTTTGATGTATATTATGATAATAATATAATCTATATTATATGGAAATATTTTATTTCCAAAGATCACGTATATGTATTATAGAAATATATAACGTACATATAGGAATCGTAGGATGTAATAATGTTTAATGAGTGTATAGGTACTGTATATATATATATATATATACGTGTGATGTATATATGAGAGAGCTCATGGCAATTAATAATTGTTGGTTCATGGTTGCAACTGTTTTTCGAAATAATAATAATATTTATTATTACATAGAACCAGTTCGATTGTTGATTATAATATATTACAAACGTTTTGAATTTGTAAAAAATAAATAACTATATAAAAAAAAGAAGAGCTAATACTGTTGTGGAAGAGATATGAGTCTAAAGAGTATAGTGTTGAATTTTGATTAAAATTTGAATGCAATGAAAAATTATTATATTCGAAAAATGATTCTGAGCCAAGTATTGTTAGATTTGAGTATTTAGGTAACTGATTTAAGAGTTTTGTAGACATTTATATTGAATGTCTCTACATTGAACTTTGCTCAAAATCGTTTTTCGAAATTCAAATTTTATTCTAAATTCAACACTATATATCTTCTTTAGACCTGTATTCCTTCCACAGTAGTATCAGCTATTTTTTATACTCTTTTAACAGCTATAAAAAGAAAATAGTAAATGTAATACTCACAATTATTATTATTTGTAACTGAGTTGAGTAATACGTATTTGAGTTTCAGTAAAATTTAAAAAAAATGTTGTCAATTTTATTTAACATTATTGTAAAATATTGAGAGATAGTAAGAAGAATCTACTTATATATACTTTAAATATCGATTAAAAAAAATTGAGAAAGAATTCGGAAGAAAAATCATCATTTACCATATAAATTTGGTCTGCGCGGGCTTTCGTTGGACGTTAAGTGCAGTACAAAATACGGTGCACGCGTAATATATTATTTTAATGACTATGGCGGACGATCTCCATTTTAATATACGCATGTAATTATTATTACGAGTCGAAAATTTTTCGCTAATTTTAAAACGGACGATATAATATGTTCGTTCGGGGAATATTATACGCGATTTCTATATCGCGACGTCGTTTTTTTTTTTTTTTTTTTTGACGCCGGCGGACATGAAGTAGAGATTTCGTACGTCAAGTGGAAAAAAAAAAACGGCAACGACCTCCGAGACACGAATAAATACGTTTTTTTTTCTTCCTTTCAGACACAAACCGCGCGGTATGTGTCAAGGGTCGAATTTCTCCGACCAAGTTGATCGGTTTTAGCCGAAAACGGACTTTCGTACAATATACGAATATGGTTACAATACGAGCGCGGTTAATTACACATAATATATACGAACAATATTTATTTACGGTTATTAATAATGTCGATAATTAGTTAGGTATAAGCTATATACGCGCGCGCTTATTATGCAGTTGCAACAATTATGTAACTGATATATTTTGTTGCGGAACGTATATTTTATATTCCTATTTATTTCGTATGACAACTATTATTACAATCTTAAACGCACATATCATCAATACAACAAAAAAATAAAAATAAAATGTTAACACAAATATAAGTATAATAAGTCATAAAATCAAATCAAGTCAACATATTAATAATAAAATCAAAATAAAATAGAATAAATCATTATAATTTAATGTCTAATTTGGTTATCCAATCAACGGCGCTAAATGTTAGGTCTATTACTTCTCTCATGCTTCCTTGAAGTTTCCTTTTTGGGCAGTCCATGAAAATGTCGTTAATTATTTGCTGGCTCTTGCCACGGTCACTTGTTGGATTGTCCTTCAGATCTTTGGGGAGGATGATGGTAGCCTGCTCGTGGCCCACCCTGCATATTATGACATTTAGTCGTCGAGGTTTAACAAACAGAAACAACCAGAATAGCATAACGAATACCATCATCAAGGCGCTAATCCCAGCATTTTATTAATTTATTAATATTACTTTACTAACCCGGTCGGAACTCGAGATGATGTTATCATACATTGTTACGACCAAGATAAAAATTGTCAATATTGAAACACAAAAAAATATGATATTCAGAGAATCGTTCCGAATAATACAGTTATTAATCGATATCCCAATAACTATTTTCGAATGAAATATCTAAGTAAATTCATAAATGAATCGTATCGACTATTGATAACCACGTAAGGGGAGAGAGGGAATAGTGTTTGTTGCAAGAAACCATGCTGTGACAAAATTATTGCGTAAAGACGAGCGAATTACAGTCCAGCATTAATTATGCTATTATGCATATTATTATTATACAAATTTTATACATGGATTTTAATTATGAGTTTATGACAATATATTATAATATAAATACATATAATATAATAATATAATAATACTTATAGTTTGATATTAACTATATATTATATTGAAACGATCAAAATCAAAACATACCATACAAGTGTAACTATAATATGTATATATATACGCGTATTATATTATTAATTATTATTATAATATCGATTTAATGTGGTCATTTGGAATTTACGATACATCATTAAAATAATAATATAATAATTATTATTCCGTTCAAAATAACATGTTCGTTGTAAGCAGCGCCTGTATAGTATATTATAATATACACTGTTTAATAATATAATAACCTGTCTTCGGAATCGCGATATATGATTAAAATCGAATTACTAATTATATTTTTCGCGCACACAATAATTTGATTCGCAGTGGGTAGGTCACAAATACACGATCGCGCGTCTGTACATAATATACAGGTAAAACAACGCGCGTTTGACATTAAAATAATATAAAATTAGTTTTTATTCGAATGACGACGCGACAAAATAATATAATATATTATGATAAAATTATTATTCGGAATTTGCGTCACGCGTATATTTACGTCATTATAAGTAGTCGTACGGTATATATTATAAGAACGAATTTGTGTTAAGTATTTCATTTCCTAAAAAATAATTTTATTTTGTAATGCGATCGTGCATAATATAATAATAATATATAGTATAGCATATAATATAACTTAAGTCGGTAAAATGTATTATAATAATGGCCGTTTGAAAATAAAAATAAAGGTCGTTGGAAAACGGGGACGCGACTGCGGTATGTATGAGAGTCGATTCGTTATTATTTTTACTTTATGACTCCTCGTTATAGATACGTAATATAATATAATATAATTTTATAAATGGAAACCACGGTGTCATTAAAAAAAACAAACGTCCGAATACGAATAAGCGTATATATATTATATACGTTATACACACGCGCTAACTCAACAATGATTTATACATATATAGGTATATATATATATATGAGGCACGACGACGAGTGTCATATATAAACGAGACCGGAGTAGAGAAGAAATTCCGATGAGGTTATAAAGGTGCAGATATATATATATATACATAATATGCATGTTTATAACTTGTGCCCTCAGGGGTAGCTCATTCGGCTGTAACCTGGTTAAAGGTATATACGCGGGCTTATTGTATTATTATAATGTGCGGCATATACATATATATCATATTATATAGTCGCACCTACGATATAGATACCGCGAATGAGGTACTTATGGTAACCTATATTATATACTAATATAAAAAAAAAGATTTAACATATATATATATTATATAATAATAATATATAATATATACGACGAGCGATGTGGTGTTACGATTTAACTGAAAATCGTAAAAATAAAAAAAAAACGGTTGTTGACGGTTGTAATGCGGTGCGTAATTGCAGAGTATACGGTTTTTTTCTTGTCGTTTCGTGAGTGGGTGTATACCTTTTATAGGTATATGTATTACCTGTACAAATATATACATATAGTTATAATACCACGGGGAAGAAGAAGAAGAAGAAGAAGAAGAAGACGAAGAAAAAACGGACAATGAACAATCGTAAAAAGACGCGGGGAAAAATAATATATATATTATAATATGTACGGCTCACATGCGTAATGGTTGTACCGAAGCCTTTTTATGGAGAGAAAATAATATGCGCGTGTATAAATATACCGTAAGTTTATACGACGCATACACTTGCTATGGTTATTATACTTGTGTTATATTATAATATTATATAGCTTCTGTGTCGGAGGTGCGCAGATATAACGATGAGACTTAAACGCGCACCGTCGTCATTAAAAGTTTTGCATCCGACGGATAAAAATACATAATATAATATAACTAATGATAACATATAATAAAATCTCGCTCGTATATCATCGTCATATTATTATAATATACGACACGTCGTCAAAATCGTCTAAAGTGGTCTAAATATATAATATACATTTATAATACATAGACGGACGTATAAATTATTATTATTTTTATTATTATTATTATATAATATGTTCTCACGAAATATTTAAAATCGTGACTATATATATTCCATCACGTGTAACGCGTATATTATATTATAAATTGAGCGTTTGAACTGGGATTCGTTAAAAAATGGCGACTAGGACGTATTAAAAAATACGTTGTAAGAGCATACGATTAATTCTGAATCCTAGCCCTAGGATTTCTAGGAGAAAATTAAATATATACCTATTCATTATCCATCTTTATCGTCTGTATATAGTAGGTAACAGATATTCCGACTGCGTATATTTGTAATTTCGCCGGTTTCGTTTAAAATTATATTAGATTTTATACGAAATTTCATATAGAGGCGATCAAACGGGAACGTTATTGTTGCATGCGCGAAGTCGCGGAACTCGAACGTTTATATCTATAGCTTTAATATGTTTATATATTTGTATTATTATGGCGAGTTTTAATTGATTGTTTTGTCATCGTCGCGACTCATCCGAGTGATTTTTCGAGAAAAAAAATTATTATTATAATAATATAATAAATAAAATATGTAGCGTGTAGAGGTATATGTATAAAAATTAAAAACTATATTGAAAAGTGTTTCGATTTCGCGGTGATCTATTCTTGCGGGAACCATGAGAAAATTTCTCGAAAACAATAATATATAAATTCACAATATGCGTATTTTTGATATTTTAAGCAGAGCATACGTACATCATAACATTAAAATATTATAATTTATACGCATAATAATAATAATAATATAATGTACAACAAAAGTATATATACGCGTCAGACGTATTATTATATTGTTTTGCGACAAGTCACGCGTTTAAATTATAATAATATAAATCCGGTAGCATATACCGCAACCTGTAATATTACAATATTACAAAATTATAATTATTTTTATATTATTATTATTATTATTATTATTATTATTATAACCGTTGTTTTAAATACGACAACAAAAACATCCTGCAAGCATGGAGCGGGGAATATAATACAACGGATCATTTCTTACGAAAAAATTCCGCACGAATAAACGCGAAAAATCGAACGGAAACCATGGATAACTATAAGCGTGTTTTGGCGAGTTAATTTTTGGTAAACAGTTTACTGCATTGTTTGCCTATGTTTACTACTTGGTTGATAATTCGCCAAAACGACAAAAAATTGTTTGCTGGGTAATATTTACTATAAATTGATAAGTGATAAACTGTTAACATTTATAGGGTATCTAGTATCATGATTTCAAATTTGCAATTTGTTTCCTTTAATGTATAATTATTCTTACAATTTATTTTTATAATTTATTAATTTAAAATAAAAAACTTGAGAGTGAAATCTGAAAATTAAATATTGATAACGACATTGATAATGAGTAACCAACACCAGTAAACACTATACATAAATTGTTTATTAAACCAAGTTGCTGTAAAGTGCATTGGTGCAGTAAACAATTGCATCAAACAATTTCGCTAAAACGCATTGTTTACTGATTGAGTAAATAGCTTACTAATAATTAACTCGCCAAAACACGCTTTATGTGCGATATCAACATAGAGGTTATGATTATGGATTTCCTATGCAGTATTATTTAATTAAAATATAATTTTGTTATCGCATTATCGGACAGCGTCCGAAACCGCACAGTTAAAATACTGCAATATTTTTAAATTATTACATTTCGGAGACTTTAACGATGGAACACAAGGGAAAAGAGAAAATATAAAAAAAAACAGAAATATTTTTTCGCGCTTTTTCTTTCAAAACGGCAGAATATACAGTAAATCTTCCGGTAATCTCTGGTAACCGGTTTCGAATTATCAATGCTTACTTTTATAAGAAAAATTCGGCAGAAAAAAATCATCCCCGTCAATAATGATAATATTATATTATATATTATTATACTCACCATGTTTGTCGTGCGAACGATATAAATACGTATATTATATTTGCCCCGTCCGGTTGTCGCTGTGATGTTTCTTGCGGATCGATGAGAATAATATTAAATTATTATATTTCGACGACGAATAAATATATTATTATATCAACCGCTGTGTATACAGTACGTTTAATAATATTATCGTCCGTTATACAGTGTTACCAAAAATTAGAAACGCACACACGCGATTCCGTCCGCTGCACGTCGCCGAATTTGTGCGCGCATAAATGCGAATTGGTGTGCGAATAGAGAATACGATAATAATAATAATTATTATTAAACTGTTCTAAATATTATTTACGTTATATTTTTAGTATTATTACCGAAATTCGCTATATTATTATTTATTTTTGTATCGCCGGGCGCGAACTTCGATGGAATCAACCACAGGGACCGGGGACGAGCGTAGACACACACACACACGGACGGACGCGAACACTCGTACACCACACACACACACACACAAATACACAGACACACAAACACACACACACACACACACACACACACAAACACGACGCGGACGCGGACGCGGACACGGTGTGCAACAGGTTGGCGGCCGGCGAGACCGTAAATCACATACTGCAGCACACGCACGCAGGTAACTCAACTCGACCGGTGGCGCGCCGTCGCCACGTGAAAACCCGCTGCGAGTCCATCCGCCTCCCACCAAAGACAGCGCTCGTGTATAATATTATATTATATATCGTAGATAGAAATAAATAAAAAAAAAAAAAATAACAAAAACCACTTGGTCGTTACCCAAAGACCTAATTCCGCCGCCACCGACGCCGCCGCCGCCACGCGCGCTCTCGCACTCGCAACCGGCCGACGAGACACGACCGACGGGTTCCGTTAAATCTCTCAGCTGCTTCGGGTCACACACACACACATTATATATTTTTATATATACGTGCGTATAATATTTATATATATATACAATACACGGTAGGTAGGTATATGACGCAGAAAGACTTGAATTATTATAGAAATAAAATAATTTTTGGTCGCGTTTTAATACATATAGGTATACAATTTTAAAACCAAAAATTACAAATTTCAATTTTTAACGCTATTATATTAACAAAATATTAAGAAATAATAATTCGATATATGAATATACAAATTTTCGATTTCATTTTAATCTTTAAACACGTAGTATTAGAAAGAAATTGAGACTTGAGGTTTATGACATATAAATATGTATATATATGTACCTAAAGCTTCAATTTAATTTCAGTAGAACCAAAATATGTCTGCAATTATATCATACGTTGTATACAGAATAAGCATACTTAGAATTTAGAGGAAATATCGCTTAAATTTTGCTATTTTCACGAAAAATCAACGTAACAGTTCCAAAATTTTATCGCATATATTTAATAATGCCTGTTTGAACACCCAGTGAAATTGTCAAGTCTCCAAGTTCGATATTTCCTGAGTTATAATAAAATATATGAAATTAAATTCGCCAGAATTACAGTTTCAGTGAATTGTGCCGAGTTTCGTTATTTTTTAGTATAGTTTTCCCTCGCATAAGTTAAATTTTAAGAAATTCAAAAAATGACTCAAATATAAATAAATACACCAATTAGTTTTAATTCTATACTGAGAAAAAAAATCACATGCTACCTATTGGTGATAATTATTTCTGGTAGATAATAGACTCTTATAAAGAAAAAAAGAAAAAGATATACATCATTGTAAAACCAATACATTTGTGATTTGTCTTTCCATCAATTAAAATTTAAAATTGTATAAAAAATATAATAATTTTAATATCAAACTTATTATGTTCTCTTCTCATTTTTCTTTTTACGGAGGGCACATATCACTTATACAAAATTATAGAAGTAATTGCGTTTTGAAAAAGTAAGTTTGTAAGTCAATTTTTTAAGTAGTTATGCGATAAAATTAAGAAAAAAATATTAGCATCGAGCCACTCGAGTTGATGGGAACAACTAATAAAACTAATATTGTACTTAATATTCGAAGTAGCTTCATAAATGATAATATTAACAATTAAAATATAATTATGCACAATCATATATACAGATTTCATAAGATATATGCGTTTTCCGACAATTTATTTTCCATTTTATACCCACTTAATTAATTTTAACTATCTAATTAGTTTTATTAATTAAATTGTTAATACACAATTAAATTATATAGATACGCCACAAGATTCACGCTACGATATTATTATTATTATTTTATTATTATTATTATTATTATTATTATTATTATTATTTTTATTATTATAATACAAACATAATAATTTTATACACACGAAGATAAGTTAAATTATAATATGTCTGAACGGTAAAACTTTGCACTACAAATATAATACATATTAATAACTAAAAAATTATACACTATTATATATATGAAATATAATTTGTGGAAAAACTCAAGATTGCACATTAGTCATTAACAGCTATTAAACAAAAAAATTTACAATTTAAAAATTTATTAAAACAAGATTACTTTTAGACGACGAACACTAAAACTTGCTATAAATAAACAACATAGAAATAAAAAAAATATTACTCATTTTACTATTTGAATACGAGTATGTACATAATTATACCTGTATAATATATAAGATGTCCCAGATATATTTACTCTATATAATTGTTAATGTCTCCGCAAAAAATTAAAATGTTTTTCCATTAAATTATTAATCCGCGAAATATAGATTATAATATTAATTTTATTAATTTTTTTAATTAAGACGTTTCATAACCTAAAAAAAATAACAAATTTATATTATTTAAAATTTTTAAATAATATGAAATTTGAAGAAAACCAATTTAATGAGAATATATATATATTTTTACCAAGATTGACATTATAATAATATATGATTAATGATACTATATATTATAATATTATTACCTAGATATTAAGTAGGTAGACATTTAATCTCTATGTTTAATAGCAGGGGCGTGCCTAGAAATTTTTTCGTGGGAGGGTTAAATTTTTTATAAGCATGTATTTTAAAAGTATTTATTTAATTAGATATAAAATATAATAATTTTGGCATATAAAATATTCATATAATATACATAAATATTCAATAAATAATAATAATTGATGGTACTTTTTAAATTATTAGTCTTTATAAATTGGTTATAATTAGAGACCGGATTTATATGCATTTAACATTTTTAAATATGGACTTAATAGTTTCAAATATGCACTTAAAAGCATAAAATATGCAAAATAATTTTTGATTATTACAGCTGTTTATTTATTGTAAAGTTATAAAATTTGTCAAAATATTGACGTTTTTATTGCTATAATGTCGATATGTGTTATTATAAATAATAAAAGATATATAAAGGTACATTTCCATTTTCCATCACGGTTCACATTTAATCTTATCTATAGTACTAGATAGATCGACAATGGATTTTATAAATAACGTTCGGAAATATCAAATATATTAAAGTTAAATTGTATAAAAATATTAAGTATTATAATTTTTCTAAATTTGCCAAAATTTCGAGAGGGGGGAACAAAAAAACCACCTTCGAGGCACGCCCCTGTTCAAAAAAACATGTAGCTTTCAAATTGCGTTATCATTTATGAGTATTATCTATATTGTTGATATGAGTTCTGCATATATTATATCATGATATTAAAATATTAAATTATTACAATGAAAATAATGACGTATAGAATATTATTTAAATTTAATAAAAAAAATTACCATCTCGATGAAAATTCGGAAAAATTCATTAATTTTTTTTTATTAAAATACACTCATTAAATTTGTTAACTACAAATTTCACATAACTTAAAAATAAGCTATTTATTTTTATATTATTATTATTATTTTTTTTTTTTTAAGTATTTAAGGTACCTAGGTAATATTGTAATTAGTTAAATATAGTAAAATAAATTAGTCAAATAAAGTATTTAATTTAAAAAAAGAATAGCATTAAAAAATCTTAAATTTTTATGAAGTTTTAATTGCATTTTTAATAAATAGTGTTCGGAGACTTATCGTCCTGTATATTTTTTTTTGTATACGATTCTTCGTTTGACTTGATATTCGAAATTAATTCATTTTTATAATTTGGTATATAACATAATATGTATAGGGAAGACGATCGTATACAAATTAAGTTTTAAATTGTACACATATTACTATTTTAATTAATTGTAACTACGAGTATAATAAATTTTAAGTTGCTTAAAATATATTATACCTGTATTTCTGTGTCATACTTAATATTTAACACGTTAGTTCGCGCACTCTGTAAACTAGTCGTGTGTGTATCCATGTGTATAATACCGAAACCACTATGCTACGTGTGCAACGTACATATAATATTATCTATTTTTATTCTAGCCGAATTAACGCGAAGAGTTTTTTCATATCTTTTTCGTCAGGTAATGTTATTTATTATTATTATTTTTTTTTTTTTGTTTTTGGTCGAGTTCTCTGTAATAATAATAATTATTTAAATTATATTCGTAGGTGCCCATCAATATTGTCTACGGTAAATCGTGTAACTTTTGTGCCAAAGTTCGCTGGTTCCTCTATGAGTAATGGTATTTAAGACATAATATAATATAGTCATTTAGGTATAATTATTATGGTCGCGGGTTTTTAGAATAAAAAAAAAAAATTATATTTTGGAAGTTTTTCACATTTTATAACGTATTATATTCTAAAAGTTCTATAATAAACCCTTTTCGATTCAGCATTGTATAATAAAACTGTTTTCTTAGCATAATAATTCGAGTACATTTATTTAATAACATACTACGAAATTTTTATCGGATTTTCGATCGAATAAGAAAACAGAAGCTCGTGTATTTTTATTAAAATTTATATAATATTTTTTTTTTATATAAATTTACCTATATTCAGTAGTTCTCTTAGATCCTTAGAACATACTATAACCATAAATTAAAATATATGGTATATATTAGAGAAAAAAAAATACAAATTTAAAACATTTATTCTATCGTAGACAAAATTTTAAAATATTTCTCTTTCAAACATTTTTATAAAGTTTATATGCACTAAATTTGCAGTATATGTACGTAAGCGTATAATAATAGTGTGTGGCGTTAATATTTTCGACGTTTTTTCAAACCACGTAGTAACAAGTTCGTAAGATCGTATTAGAAAAACCGAATTTTTATTTCTTTATACAAGACGAAATACATTATCGAGTATACGCAGCATTCGGTACTAAGTATACCGTCGAAAAGTGGTTATTTTAGTAGTTTTATGTTAATTCGTCGTATCTGCTCGATTTTATGTCATATCGTGTGCGTGTTAATAACATAAATTATTTATTGTCTTTTTATAGAAAAGTAACGTACATTTTAAAATTCCTTTTGAGAATTGATAATTTTGAGAAATTTCAATGTCGCGACGTTAAAACGATATAGTGCAGCAGTCTTCTGATGGCATTTAAAAATATTATAACCTGTTATAAAAATATGTAGGTATTTTGTATTTTTAGGTATTTTTTTTTGTCAACAGACACTGAGATTTTGTTACACTGCGCAAATCTTAACGGCAAGATCTAAAATTTTGTGTAACGTCAAACATTAGAATGTGCAGTTTTCGTACAACAAAAATGTAATATATTATAAATAATTATAATAATATTATTATAGCCCATAAGTATTACGTAAAAACCAAATATAATATTGTACATTATATCCAAAGTAATAATTTATTAATTTTAAACATTACGTATATAATATAATATAATATGTATTTCGAAAACAAGAACAAATACTCTCCTGGTGGTAACTTTGATAATATTGAAATATATTATTTTATACGTCTTTGAAAACTAAATAATAATAATAAAATACTCGTATAATATTATGTATCTAGTCGGTGTAAACATTTCCGTATAAAAGATTCGCAACAGTTTTCTTCTTCGATCGTGTGAATTAAATACACAATAATAATTATTATATTATTAATATAATCCGAAGATTGGTCGTGGGTGTAAACGCGGTAAAAGCTTAGATTATAATAATAATAATATACACATTATACCGTCCTCGAGAAGGATATTTTTAAATTCGCGAAACGGCGTGAGCGTCCTGCTGGCGAAATGCACCGTTGTCCACGTGTAAAAATACATCGGATATGCGTTGTTTTTTTTCTCTTATTCTGGAAATACGAATAAAAAAATATTATCGGTTCATAAATTACGAAGAAGAAAATATACTTTATTATCTTCGTGTACATAACATAACATAATATAATATAAAATAATTATAATACTAATAATTATTATTATCATAATCGGAAACCGAAGGACGCGGTTTCTAGGAATAAAAACGAATCCTAGTCGTTGATTTCTAAATAAACCGTCATTCATTATTATTATTATTATATTTATTTTTTATACGTATACACGCGCTCGTATACGTATTATTATTATTATTATTATTTATTTTTATGGCGGCTTCCATACTGACTCTTCGCTATCCGCTCGTATACGCCTTTTAAAGGTTCACTGACACGTGTTCGATTTATACGATATATTATTATGTATAAATAAATAAAATACACGTGTGATAATATTATAATATATTATATTTATATTCATAAAATAGAAATAAATACGCGGCGTTCGTCCTGAAGACGTATAACACATATGATATTACGCGTATCTATATATAATAATATAATAAGATATGATAACATCATAAAAAAAAAAATAGTCGTCGGAATTGATACATAGAAAGTGTTCGATTGATTCTCGGTAAACGCACGAATTTTCGGCCTCAACGCGATAATATATTATAAAATAATAAAATAAAATATAAATAATAATAATAATAATATTATTAGGCGTATATTAGATTATTATAATATTATTAATAACACTGTTTTAACACGACGATATAATTTATAAAATATAGCGTCGCGATATATTTATATATAAATGTTTATTATATTATGATTTAGGTACGTTCTAGTTTCCGTTTATAGTTATTATGTGTTCGACCGTTTTATATTTTTTAATAAACGTATTTTAACGCGGTTTATAATATACGCATTCGACCGGTTTTTTTTAAATTTTTTATTTTTATTTATTTTTTTTTTTTTGTACGTACACACGTGTTTATACATAACTATATACACTAAAAAAATATTATAATAATAATATAATACGTATACAGGTTACGCGTACGCGTATTATTTTAAAGCGACGAGCGTTAATTTATTCTCACTAATTTTTTAACCTTTTTATTATATATGTTTAATCGTAATTATTATAAGCTTTTAAAAAGCGGTTGACGCCGCCGGATTCCAGTTATTGAAATTTATTATAAACTTTCTATGCAGTATAAGAATACACGTGCGTGTAAATTCTTCATACGACGTTCGTGTATATACGTATATATATTATAAATTATAATATTAAATTCGAATAACGATTTTAAATTTTAATCCAAATACCGAAAGAAGAATAAATAAGATATATTTTACGTAAATTTTATAATAATTAACGATCCGAATAATAATAATAATAATAAAACAGTAATTACGTATAAACACGTTAACAAAATTATACGAGCGGATAACGTCCACGATGAGTTGTCGCGGTATTAAAAATATCGTGTGAATGATTTAAAACATATTTCAATTTTCAACTATATGTCTATATGTATATGATACTATATGATATGTACGCGTATCATAATACGTACTTATGCAATTGCCCGTTATGGCGATGTGTACTTACGGTTATAAAAGGTATAATAAGGTATATACCGCGTACGTATTATCATATAGGTATAGGTTTTATGCATTTAATTATTTGTACAGCACGGGTTTCAAACGTATACGTATCGAAAAGAAATTAAACGTATACTCGTATTAACCCATAAAACGTATAATATTATTGTCCGACCGTCATATTACATTACATTTTATGCGAATAATATATTATTGTATTAGGTATATACAGTTTACGATTTTATATATTGAAAAAAGCCGTTGATTATTAATTTAATAAATGAGACGAATAATATTATATCCACCGGCTAACTGTATATCTAATATAATAAATATACCATATACGAGTATTATTTATTATATAATTTAATATATTCTATATTTATAGGTACATATATTTTAATATTACAAGAAAAGAAACGAGAATTTTGAAAAAATAAAAATGTAAGAGTACATTATTTGTCCAAAAATATTTGTGTACAATATTGTTGTTAATATTTATACTAAAAAGGTTTAGGTCAAATCTAAAGTGAATTGTCCCAATGTTCTACGAGTATATTATATGTTTTAAAACAATAATAAATCTAAAACGATTTTGACGTTTATCGCATAACCATAAGATATTATAGTATTTATTTAACATTTTCAAACGTTATAGATTATAATTTATAATTATAAGAAATCCATTTTAAATTGGGTGTATATACATATATTAATTTCTGTGTTTTTTAAATTATTTAAATTATAACACTAATAGTTATAAAATGAGTTATAAGGTGGAGTTATATATACAATGTTAATTTATCCAAAGAACTGTGTATAAAATCGTTTATTACAATTTACAATCATCTTGCTTATATACATTATTATAATACCAACATCGTGAAACGTGATATTAAAATATATTTTGCTGAAATCCAAACGAAACTAACGGTTTTTTCGACTGTATATTTTTTGTTATACGTATAATATACATTATACATAATATAGTTGTGCCGATATAACAAATAGAATAAATCTATGCGATTCAAAATTTTTATTTATTTATTTTTATTAAAGTATCTTGTTTATATTTAAATATTTGTACGACCAAGTCGTTCAAATATTACAATGTTTATTCTAATTCTATATAATATATCGTTATATTATATTATTCAGTCGAGACATATTGTCTGCAATTTAAAACGAAATAATTTTTATTTATAGGTACACGCGTTTAATATTATAATATACGATTTGGATATATTTTTCGTATCGCGATAACGAAATATTTTATTTTATTAAAAAACAAGTGGGTCGTTATAATATAATTATTATCGTGCACTGATGTATTTCCTATTGTAATTCGTGAAACTATGCTGGGAGACCTGGGAACATCGAAAAATTATCTCTTACGAGGTTAATGCACGTATATTATATAGGTACATGAAACAAGTTAGTTTTGTATCGTTGAAATTGTTAAAGTACACGTATAATATTATAACGTCTGTTTCGAAATATCGCGAAAAATCATACTCGTATTATAATATATAATATATACGTACATATATCTAAAATGAAAATATACTCGTATGATATATACGGCTATAAGAACTCTAAACCTGCAAAACCAATATATTATAATGTTTATAATCGTTTTTTAATAATTAATTTAAACATTAATACCTAATTATTGACTTCCGGTATACCTATACTAATTTATCATACTCATGTAATATATTATTATAATCAATCTATCTCGCAGTTTATAATTATTTATCCGTTTTCTTGGATTTATTTATTATTTTTTATTGATTTTTTTGGAATAGATAAAAATTAATAACGATAGGTATAAACGAGCCACACACACACACACATACAACGTGTGCATGCTATAATATAATATAGTTACGAACAGAATGTTGATTGACTAGTAGATATTATATTATATATACGAGTATATAATACACGATATATATATTCAGAAGTAGTGTTATTAGATTATATTATTATATATGTACGAGTATACGTATGTTTTATAGTACCATTTCATCTATAATTATTATTAAACTATTGAATATAACTGTATTGAATGGTGTAAAAGGTATTTATAAAGATACCGCTATCGAACAGATTTTATTAGAAATCCTTCGATATCATACATGAAAATAATATATTTTATTCGGCGTAATTTATAAATATGTATATAATATGTGAGTGTGTATTTATGTATACCCACGGGCGCTCGTACGAATTTTATCCGGAGGTGCAGGCGACATAAACAAATTTTCAAATGATTTTTATTCTATACTCGTATAGAAGGCTTATAAAGTATTAAAGTTGTGTAAATATACCTAATAATTTTTAAATTTCCAAGTTAACATAATGTATAATTATAATTTTCTTTTCTATATTTGCGAAATTCAAATTTTTATATTTACATTATAATTTATATATTATATATATAAAAAGTATTAAAAAAATATATATAACGTAATAATTGACACGAGTATATTATAAAAAAAAAAAATTCTAAGGGCAGAGCGTAATGAGTTACATCGTATAGATTTAAAGGCACACGCATAAAAGTTTAAAAAAAATTTTTTTTTAGTAATATTTTAAGACATTACTTAATTATTTTACTTATTATAATATAATATTCATATGTGATATTATCGAGTAAATTGTTAGATCAATGAAAATAAAATTTATAAAGATTAATGATATAATATATATTATATTTTATTTTATATATCTACGTATATATTATAGAGGATTTTAGAGAACATTTATTTTTGATTCAGATTTTTTTATCATTCAGCATTTAAAATTCTATATAATGTATACTTACTATATGGAGAGATAGCCCTACAAATATATATTTCACGGTACATGTTCTGTACCATATTATAATATATATTAATACATGGAATAAATTATTATACATTATTTAGGTACATACAAGCGTAATAGCGGTGTAGGTATCTATTATAATTTATAGTTAAACCGCAGATACCAAAGATAATGTCAAGGATCTATTTCATTTAAGTTATGCACCTATATGATATGTGTACGGTGTACCAACTGCACGATTTATTATTATAATATCGTTCTATATTTATCGAACGAATTACACTATATTATAGTGCGTGCCGTGCTATATGTATTTTATAATAATATATATTATTATTTCGAAAAATATATTAAAATTTAAAAGTATAAAAATTTCGATACCGCGTTACCACATTGAAATATTATATTTCCGAGAGAAATTTAAAAATGTATACTTCTATCAAAAATACGCGCTTATACCTATAATTATAATATATATATACGTCGATAACGTGTCTGAAACGTTAAAATTTACAATTGAAAAATGAAAATATTACGAATATTTTATAAAAATTTAAAACACGGATTTAGACGTGTTTTCGTCCCTGCTTAATATTATGAAATAAAATGTGGAATTTTATTTTTTTTTTTTTTTTTTTTTATTATTATTATTAAATTACTTCAAACACACGATATAAAAACCTCGCGAACGAGAATTACGTTTACCCTGTATAACCGAGCGAAGTGTGGCATTGGTGTGTTGATAATCATGATAATGGCCGCTATTGTTGTACGCTGTATATTATATACCTGAGAAACCGGATTAAAATGAGTGCTTTCGATTTACACGACTAAAATAGGGCGTGTATATGATGTGTGGGACTTGTAGGCATATACTATATAAAATAAAATACGGATACATACGTAATATATTTATAAAAAATAAAATAAATAAATAAGTAAAAACGAGCAGAAGTGAAATAAGTGAGCAATCGTGTAAAATAACAAACTTTCGGATTCTGGATTTTTGTCGCGAAAATGTCAAAAATTCCACGTTGAAGATACGGAGTTTTTAATCAAATTTATAGCGATTATTATAATATTATAATAATGAGTATAATTTTGTATTACATACGTCATACGTAACATTGATAAAACAAAATAATAAAATTTAATATTAGAATACAAAAAAATGTAAAAAAAAAACGAACACCCTGCAGATAAAAAGTATAATAATAAAAAAAAGGTAATGTTTAAATTTCATCTTGTTCAAAAAATATTAATTATATTTTATTGTTACCTACTTATTTTATATTAGATAGTATTTTGTACATATTGTTTTTAAATTATATTTTAATGTGCCCTTTTATTTTCCAATATGTTACAATAAGTTATATAATCGTTATAGGTTGGATATCTCAAGGAGTCTTACATAATTTTATATCACATTATTATTATTATTATTATTATTATTATTATTATTATTATTTATTATAATTATTGTTATTGTTATTATTATTATTATTATTATTATTATCATCACCAACACTCGAGTTAAAATCTTAAATTTTTTCTATACTTACTTTTAAATAAAAGACCGTAACCTTAATTATATAATAATTGTTTGTGAGAATTGTTTTTTTTTTCAACGACTTTATTATTATTATTTTTATCATTTTTTATTTTAATTAAATAAATATTAATACAACTAAATTTACTTAAAAAATAAAATTTGTTCAAAGTGTGTATAACTGTAAATTTAAATTTAAATATTGAGCAATCTGTTGTTTTAGTATAATATTAAATAATTATTGGATATACCTTACTCGCGTAGTTTTAATTTTGAATTGAGGTAGGCGCGTTTTAAGTGTTATTACTTTCTAAGTAAATATTATAATAATATATAGTGCATATAAGTTCATAGTGTAATAATAGTTATATTATAATATATATTAATTTTTAACTAGGTACTAATTAGTAATTTGTATTTTATAACATATTATTATGTCTAAATAATATGTATATAAATATCTTAATAATATAATCGAATGAAAAGGAAACTATAATAATAATTTAGGCGTTAGGTAGCTAAAAAACGTTTTCAAGTATAATTCGTTTATCGTATTTTAATGTTTTTAAATTATTGTTATTAATATTATTCGAAGAATTGGGGCTTTGATTTAAAATTTTATGATATTTATGATATATATATATATACCTACCATGTTTGTATTATGGTTAAAGAATAAAAAATATGCTCGTTAGAAGGAAGAAAGCACGTGGTTTTATTTTTCATTGATTATATTTTCGTTTGACCAGCACATACCTATTATTATTATTGATAATTATAATTGTATACGACGATGAATAAAAAGCGAATGGTGGCACTTTTTTATTTTTTTTTATTTATGGACGTTTATTGATGAAAGATGACATTACATTTTCGCTATTATGCTGCGGCCGTTTGGCCATTAGGACTCTGTGCGTAACAATGGAAGTATGTCTTAGACGAAAAGAAAAAAAAATCTATAACAACAATATTCGAAATGACACACTTTTTTTGATAAGAAAAAAAAAACTCTATCGTTTTATTAGGCGTTAAGATTAATAATAGATATTTTCGTACACACGATTGTTACAACAATACCGTTTTAATAACAGTAATTATATAGGTTTATATATATAGATATTATTTATAAGGCCTCGACTAGGCTATTCGTATTATATACATAAAAATATTATCGTATTATATTATTGCATATTATAATATAATAATATGAGAACATTAGGTACAATGTGCCTTTTTTCGTATGGTAAACCATAATAACGTATAATATTATTATATTATTCGCTCCACGATTCTGTTCGCATACGCGTCGTTTTTTCTCTTAAGAACAAACAAAATAATATAAATATTAAACCAGGCAAACCAGTTTCGTAATGCACAGTTTCAAACGCCGAATGATACACAACAAAAAATATCATAATAATATTGTCGTATAATATTATACATTTGGGTTACTAAATATTATTATAATGAATGAATAATTATTATACGTTGTTAATTGACGTGTACCACGTACCTATTATACCTGTTGCTTATAATAGTAATAATAATAATAATAATAATAATAATAATAATAATAATAATAATAATAATAATAATAATAATAATAATAATAATATTAATGAAAAATTGAAAATATTATGATGTTATAATACGTGAAAGACGAAATAAAAAATAAAATAAAATCAATAAAAAATTGAATCGATTTTACTTGTAGACGCCATTTAGTTAAATTCGGACACATTATATTATAATACTCGTATTATAAAAATGTCTATATACGACTGCACAGTGTACACACACGACACGACATACGAGTACACATACATATGGACATTATAATTATAATATAATATTTATACACGATTTAATATTTCGAAAGTTAATTCGAAGAAAACATTGAAAAGGGCAATAGAAATGTACAATATTATAATAATATTATACCGAGTCATTTCAATTAATAACGCATCCCAGTGAGTACAACTAATAATTATTATTCTTATAGAATATGACCAAAAAGAAAAAAAATGACTCCGATCGATTCGGTCGTAAATGTTGCGATATTGTAAGTTAAATTTATTTTTAAAAATTATTGATTTAATAAATATAGTGAAATAAAAAAAAACATACCTACTCGTACCTATAGGGAAAACAATTATTATACTTATATAATTTTTAAATTTATACTATAAAATATTCTTCGGAATCGTTAGAATTTCATTGAAATATTGTAGTTACATCTTTAGGTAATAAGAAATTAAATTATTTTTATAAAATAAATAGAAATAATATTAGAAAATTATTAGTGTAATGTTTACTGGACACAACATATTATTAGACGAATTATACCTAGGTATTTGCGTTTTAAAGTTGTTGATCTTACTTCTATCTAATCTAATATATTTCGTGTTATTTTAGTAAGTGAAGATTTGTATAAATTTATTTTTAATTAAATTATTAACCGTAACGTAATATTTATGGCGATATTCACGCGAAATATATTATACATTCAAGTATCAGATAAAGTAATTAATATTTTTCAGTCTTGGTACAGCACCGCGCAGACATACACTATTTACTATAATATAATTAGATGGAAGAAATCTATAAGAAAAATTTTAATTTAAAATTTTTTCTAAACACGTATACGGTAATTTGCACTGAATAAATAATTGTAGCTTTGTAATAATTGCATTTTAATTTGTTTTGACTATTTAATAGTATAATCCTACTCAAACGTATCGGTGAACTTATGTAAATACACACACGACCTACTTTAATGATCACTCTAAAATAATCAACTATGGCGAGATAAAATGTGCATTTATAAATTAAATTATTTATGAGAAACATATTATACATGTTATATCTAACCAAATATAGACGGTATTAAAATTTTGAAATAAATAAATCTTATAATATTTTACCATAATATAATATTATAATTATGTGTTTAAAATAATATGTTGTCTTTGAATATAAAATAGTTTTTTTTTTAAGTTTCATTTATATTTTTAGGTTATATGTATCTAAAAATATGCAGAATATACCTGTATGTAAAATTAAATAAGAAATTTTTATGGGATGGCTTATAAATTTATAGTATTAAGAGTGTATTACATATAATTTAGAAGAGTGATTTATATTAGTAAAATATTATCTTTTAACATTAAAACTCATAATATATATATATACAATATAGTATATACCTACTTGTTAAAGAATTCTAAAGAAGAAATAAAATTAATATTTATGTTCAACGACTACTTTTTAGATAAAATTTAAATTTAGAAAATTTTACTGGTTTTTATTTAATCGAATACGCGTATGACGTATAAAATACCGAACTAAGTACATATTTCGTTTTTTAATATTATGGTAAAACAGTATTTTTAAATTTAATACTTTAAATATACGATATCAGAACAATTTCCGTTTTAGCTTTTTATATTGGAACTATTTTTTATTTTTTTTATTTTTAATAATTTAAATGCGAATTGATAGTTTTGTTTAAAAACAAATTCACAATGATTTTTTTCTTTAAAATTGTTAATCGTTGAATATTAATAATTTATTATCTATCCTTAGGAAAACCTAAAGTGAAAATACGGATTTCCTCCTATCAGCCTGCATTAACGAGATTTCATTTTCCATATAGTAAGTATACTTACGTATAACATCGTAAATAACTTTAAAAAAAATATTACAATTTAAAATCCAATAAAAAATTGTGTACTATAATAATAATTTTAAATTTATCATATAATTATAATAAATATAATAATAATTTTGAAATTTTAATGGTTAATACCTAATAATAAAAAAATTAACCAATATAAACGTCATTATAGTACAATATTTTTTTTATAAAAACTTTTTTCTTATTATAATCAACGCTGCGATAATGGATAAAATCATTATCATGGTTATATTAATATATTATAATACTGTTATTATGATGTATTTAAAAATTTAATACATTTAAAATGAACATATTCTATATTCAATTATGATGGAGTAGTGAAGGACGTATTATTAATTTTCAAAATGACCTATATAAAAAATACGCTATAAAAGTTCATTCACAAAAAAAAAAAAAAACATAATTATATACATTGAGAAGTATTTTATAATAATACGTTTATTGCCAATAATACTTATAATAATTTTGTACCATAAGTAATAATATTCTTTGTATTTTATGCACTTAAAAGTTTGTGTACAACTTGTAATAATTTAATTATAATTCTACGGGTAAATAAAAAAATCTTATTATTATAATGGGGAAATATTGTATAATTATTTATAATAGGTAATAAAAATAATAATAATAATAATAATAATAATAATAATAATAATAAAATAATAATAATAATAATAATAATACAAATAATAATAATAATAATAATAATAATAATAATAATAATAATAATAATAATAATAATAATAATAATAAT
>JAIUCT010000016.1:2453073-2465478 GCA_021307375.1 Tetraneura akinire | reverse complement strand
ATAATAATAATAATAATAATAATAATAATAATAATAATAATAATAATGGTTTAGAAATAATAGATGTCGTGATTAGTTTGGATTGGCTCATCCGAAGGTATTTATTAAAATATATATACATAATACATATAAAGTAAATAATAAACGAATAAAAAAAAAAAGAAGTAATATACAACTCTTTGCGAGATATGATCACACGACATACCATTTCACGCGATGTTGTTTATTGTTTTTTTATATATTTTATGTTCGTATATAATATACGAGTATTTATTGTGTAGCTGCTACATGTGTTTGCGACGGAGCTTAAGTTGAAAAAAAGAAAAATTTAAATTTATATGACCATTTTTTTTGTGGAACTATAAAAAATAAAATTGTAATCATTGGATTGTGATAATTATAAATAATCTCTCACATGTCTATGAAATGTAGCGTATATACTCTCGTATAATTATATTAATAATAATAATAATAATAATAATAATAATAATAATAATAATAATAAATATTATAATAATAATAAATTGAAATAAAACAATTTATACAATAATTATGATTTTTGTTATAAAATATAATAACATGCTAAAGCTAAAATCTTAACCTCATTTCCATGTGTGCCTTTGTATAATTTTTAATAAAATGATTTTACAATATTTAGTGACAGTATAATATGTTACAATTTATTTACACTGTATTTCATTTTTCTATAATATGTAAATTAATAGATTTGATTTTTTGGCGATTAACAATATTACGTATCGACGATATTTAATTATTGTAAGTAATAAAAGAATAAAAAAAAACATTGAAAATATCCGTTACCATCAGATGAATATTTACCATCATAGATTCAAAACAATCAAATGTCTGTACATATAGTGCGTATTAGTAATTAGTATACAATGATTTATAGATGTTAGATTACATTATATAGAATGCATATTTTTTATAGCTATATATACGTATTATGAAACATTTCTAGAAGACGCAGATGAAAAACTAATAAAGTAAAGAGAAAGAGACAGTGAAAACACGAAAAAATATTTAGAGTTTTATAATATGATAATTCGGAGAATGAATTATTTTATTCGTGATACCTATATAATATTATTCCTGTGTCTTATATATATATATATATAATATAATAACCGTTACACATAATAATATCGACATAGTCTATATTAAAGAAAAGCAGTTTGTATTTTTTCTGGTCCCATCTAATATAATTATATAATATATTCGAATTTTTGTACGATTGATATTTTTAATCATTTACGTAACAGACAAATATTTAACTTCAATTTAATAATCAACAACTTTATATACTAATAAAATTATGAGTCAAAACTATATAATAATTAATAATAATATAATATTATATTAAACGCAATAAAAATAATTTATTGTACAAACTGACCGACAGAAGCGTTATTCAAGTAGATTCGAATGAATTGCGTTTTCAATGAATTTATTTTCATTTTCTGAAATGTGTGTCTTTTTGTTTTTATGTCTGAAGACACTTTTTCTACCAGAAATAATTCTCTGATTTTTATGAACAGCATATAATTCTGGTTGAAAGTGGATGTAGTTGGTACTTTATTTTAGTCATTTTTCAAATTTCTCAAAATTGACGCTATGAGATAGAAAAAACGACCAAAACATTATGAAAAAGTGGCATTTTTTACGAAAACTTAAATTTTGAGGAATTCGATTTCAATATTTAACGATTTTTCAGTCAATTTTGAAGTTAAAGACTTGAAAATTTTATTGAATGTTCACATAAGTATTATATATATGTGATAAAATTTTGGAATTTATACGTAAATTTTTCTACAAAATATAAAGAACTTAGAATATTTTGTAAAATTATTGTTTTTATATTTATAATGTTTGATAAAATAGGAAATTATTCGTTTTAACATCTGGAAATTTTCCTCAAGTATACTCACATGTCACATATTAGATATTTAATATAATATAAATATATTAAAAAAATCACAATTCTAAATTTTTTTTATATGGCTGTTTTAAGTTGAAATTTTAGTAAAATCGATATTTATGGTATATACGTATTATATGTGTATATCTGTATTTGCGGATTCTTCTTATTATTTCTCAATATCTTTACAATAAAAATTAATAAAAAAGCCAAAAAATTTGGAAATTTTTATTGAAGCATGCTTACATATTGGACAACGTATTTCCTGAATATTGGAAAAATATCAAGTACAAATTTTTGTTATAGGTGTTTAAAGTTGAAATTTGACTAAAATAAATATTTAAAGTGTTTTTATGGATTCTTGTTATTATATTTAAATTTTTTACAATAATATTAAATAAAATTAACAAAACAATTTTAATTTTTTTTTTAAATTTTACTGAAGCTCAAATACATTTTACTAATTTTCAATTAATTGTGAATTATTATATTCACGATTTTTTTTATAGCTGTTTAAAATATAATATTCCGAACTGAATACTGCTGTGGAAGGGATGAAGGAATTGGAAGGAAAAGATAATGGTGATGTAATAGTATTATGTTGTAATTTGATTAAGATTTGAAGGCAATGATAAATCATTACATTCGAAAAAACTATACTGAGTGTAGTTCAATCAAATATAGGTATAGATTAATGTTGGACATTAACGATAAATGACTAATGAGGTAATGAACAACAAGTAGTAGTAGCAGACGATTAAATCAGTCAATTAATATGATATAAATATTTTTTTGTTAAAAACATTAAATTATCAATAATATTAGTCTAATAGTGAGCGATTGTAGTGATAATGATTACCCATACTGATTATTAGGTATAAATATTATAATTATTATTATATTATTAAAATGGTTAATGTTTTTATAGGTATATAAGGGAAGAATACTATTGAATAATTAAAAATGGCGATAATGATTGATAATTTATTATTTCATCAAATAGTGACTAATGACATTTAAGTAAATTTGTGAAAATTTAAATCAATTCAATACCATCTGACTGAACTTTGCGCTCAGAATCGTTTTTTCGAATATAATGACTAATGATTTATCATTGAATTCAAATCTTAATCAAATTACAACAAAATACTACAACATCACTATTATTATCCTTTCCTCACCTGTATCCCTTCCACATCAGTATTCCAGATTTTGATCGCATTCATTGTTAACGCATCAATTACTTTGTACAAGATCATTAGTGCAGGCGTATCGTTACGATTATATTTTCATATGATGTAGTTTGAAGTTTTTGATTTACCGCGGTATAAGTAAGTTGGTGTACTACAGGTTTCTACGAATGATTCGGTATTATTTATTTATTTTATTTTCATCGTTTGTATGTCCGGTCCAAACGCAATTACATACATTACGTTTCTCATTCATTACATTACTCTTTTTTGTCATCTGACTATTTTGTGCATATAGTTAAATATATTATTATATTTTTTATATCCGTTAACCTATCCAATACGTCTGACGTTTTCCTGGTTATAATGTTTTATACTGCGCGTGGGTCGTAAAATAAACACGATATTTATTCGAGTGTAAATTATACATAGTTTAACGTACGAAAAAAAAAAAACGGTAACTTAAAAACGGTTAACGATTTATTGTATTAACGTTTTATCGTTTTACAATAACAATAATAATAAAACGGCCCCGTGGAGTTGCGGACAATCCTTAATAATATTGTTTATAATATTATCGCGCGGTGACAGGACAGAACGTACGATTAAACATGCCACATGCGCTTGAATATTATTATTTTTTTTTATGATTTTTTAGGAAAGGATTATTTACAAGTCATAATTGAAGATATCACATTTTGTACTATGACATTATAATTAATTAATTAAGTGTATTATTATAATAATTCGAATTTTTTATTTATTTAATTTTTTTTATTTCGATGACATCGTTTAACAAACAATTAAATATTATTTAAGGGTACGGATTATATTATAATATATTTCTATACATTTTAATTACAAATTAAATATCTACGTAATACAATTTTTCTCAACGAGAAACGTACGATAATCGAATTAATTTTTAATTCATGATATACATATGTATTATTTATTAATTTTATAGCGGTAAATAAAAATATTTATATTTTTTTTAAATATACAGACACGTCATGTAAGATGTAACGTGTTTTTTGACATATCAATATGAATTATTATAAAATGATTAACAAATTATATCCTTTTATTTGGAAGAACGCAACCCAAACGTCAGATATCACTGAACAATATAATTCCAATTTTAACGTTTCATTGATGCCCCTTAAAATTTTAGTTTCGTTACATAATATACACTAATGTAACATATGTTTCTTAAACGTTCCGCCACGAAAGACAAAATATATTAATAACATTTAAAATTATACAATATAATATTAAATATTGAAATAATATTATTTTGACGGATTTAATAAATATTTTATAATGAGATAATGATTTTTGTAGTATTTGATTCAGAAAATATCGTATTATAATCTTCATAATAATTATTTGTACATACATCGATCTACGGATAAGTAAAGAACGGCTTAGTGGATTTTGTATGATGAGTGTTCATCGCGAAAAGATAAAAAATACAAAAAGCTGCTTTATGGAAGAATAATGTAATTAATTATTTTGGAAAAAAAAAGTCGAAACTTACAATTTTTATTTATAGATTAATTAAATAAGAACATTATACCTATTTTTAAATTTAATTAATATACCTAATATTTATATAACAAATTAACCATGATAATTAGTTATTATCGTATTTTTATTTATACTTGCATTTAACAATAATATAATATAACAAATATAGCTATTATGATTTTATACAATTAAAAATTTTTCACTGACCCCCCCTGAATAAATTTATATGGGCGCCCATGCATATCATTTAACAAAATTTTAATGTTGTTGAAATTTATCAGAAATTTAAAATACCTCTTGAATAACAGATTATGTAATAATTAAAATATTATTACCTATGTATAATTAGGTTTTTCAATAACACTTAAATATTACATGATTAAATTGTTTATCACGCTGATAAAATAAATCAATGTTTAGTTATCGCAGTGTTTTGTTTAAAAGCTACTTAAAAACATAAAATTAAAAAAGGAAGATTTGTAATTCAAGTATTTAAGTACGCAAGATAACACGATTAGCGAATATTAATTCAGATTTAAATGTGATTTGTTGAAACTTTTTGCACGTCTATAGAACAAATAAATAAATTTAACGTGGATTTAGTTACAGACAATTTACGTTCTATCCATTATTATTATTGTTGTTATTATTATTGAATATCGAACGATCGTTTCGTTTCCGATTTACATTGTACAAACAATCAAATATTACGCGATTCGATATTTGTAAAAATGATAATACTTTCCAAAACATATATCGTATAAAATCGAATAAAATTAGAAAAATAATAATACTATTTCTTAAATTCGATTTTATCAAAATCCAACACAATTATTTTAAATAGGAATAATAAATTATTTCCTTTCGGTTAGGTTAGGTACCTAAGTAGTAAGTAACAATACTTGCGATACGGTATAAATCGAAATTTTCGACACGTACACCACTATAATACCTATATATCGTCAAACTGGTAAAGCTCATAATATTTATATACATAGTAACAGTGGGGAAAATCAATCGACCACACACAACGTGGCAGCAGACGCTAGGTATTAGGTTCAATAGTACCTAACCTATATTATCGTTATACATATACCGTCAATGTGTGTATAATAGCGGTTGCCTACGGCAACTCCGGTAACTGGTAACCAAACAAACGTTTGGTCCGTTTGGCGGTGGCGATCATAATAATACATAGTATAATAGAATAATATATAACCTCCGTCACGATGCGAACGATATAAATGATAGTATTATTTAAAATACGATTTAGACAATGCACGGGATTATAATTATACATCGATAATTTATTATATTGTTTTTTTTTTTTATTATTATTTCATTGTATATAAAGAGATCATTGTTTTGTTATTGAATCTGTGTCCGTCATGTACGACGAGGAAATCGACGTCAAGGATGCTGAAGAAGTTGATAGCGAATCGTCCTCGGACAGCAGCATTGATAACGACGGCGGAAGAGATCTTAGGACGCCCAGTGCTAAACAGCGAAAACTTTTGGTATGAGATACGAATAATAGAAGATAAAATGAATTAAAAAAAGAGCTATTATAATATAATATTATAGAAAAATGACAATAAATCGCGTACCTACGAGTTTAAAAGTAATCTGACAGTATCTGCAATATATCTCGAAAAGCCATGAGAAATAATAATATTTATAATATACTTACATATTATTATACGTTTCTTTTACAACAAAAAAAAAAAAAAAAAAAAAAAAATTAAAAAAAAATATATCTTAATAATTACTTAATAACTTTCAATTCGCCTCAACGATATTAGTTTGCTTTTTCGTAATCGTTGTTAAATTTAAATACTGGCTATAATAATATACATTCGAAACATATTATGTATACAGGACACAACCGATCGTAGAATTTCGGCTGTGGGTTTGGTGGTAATACGAGTATATTAAGATATAATACGATTTCATGTTGACCCACTTATACTAAAATATATAATATCGTATTTTATTATTACGATGTTGTGAAAAAGTTCCCCGCGGTTAATTTTCGGGCTGTGCCTATCTGTTGCGGCCATGTGTTAAATGCGTCTTACAGGTATTCAGGTACCTATATGCGATTTAATGTTAAATTAATATGTTATATGTGTTAAATTAATATAATATGTTTTTTTTAACGATTTAAAAATACTTTGATCGGTAATATTATTCATTTCTTAACGTGTTAAGATGTCTAGTGGTTCGGGCCGGAGGTCAAGATCCAGACTTCGCGCTGTAGATCGGGTAGAAGCGGACGCTAAAGAAGATCCAGACAATTACGACGTATTGGAAGCTCAAAGGTGAACGAAAATATAATATTATCATTCGTAAACAATATTAACGAATCCCATCTAGAAACTTGTATAGTGGTGTTTTTTTTTAAATCATCTTGGTTGAATGACTTTTAATAAAAATATAACAGACTAAATATTTCACTGTTTAATATTACAATTTTTCATTTTTTTTTTATTTTTTACTTTATATATTATGTTTCTTTATCAATTTGTAATTTTAATTCGTATGGTTCGACAAGATAATTAATTGTTACAATATTATTTATTATAATACATCATAAATGCACGAATAACACGAAAAATAGAAAAATATAATCTGTCGTCGGTTTGTTCGAGTTAACTTTTAATAAATAAAATATTTGAAAATTGCTCAACAGCCAAATTGAATATTCGACAAATATTATTTAGCGAAAGGTTACACCTACCATACTGTTTTACATTATTGCGCGTCGTTGCCAAGAAAATATTATATACGTTTACTATAATGCAATTCGTATAATAAATAATAATGCAATTATCATAACTTCCACGTGTCTTACGTAACGAAATCTCAAAATATATTTCGATTTTTCGTGATGTTTAAAAAAAAAAAATAATGATACTATAAATGCGTTTGAATGCACATTAGTGTATTAAACTGCAGCGTGATGTGTTAGTCATCGTTTTCTATTCGTCGCATAAATATAGTTAGATTTTGGTCAGAAGAAAAAAAGTCGTGGGATAACGAAAACATTGAATTAAGCAATGACTGTTTTAAAACGAAATTTAAATGAACATATTTTGTCGTTAAAAAAAATTATTTTAATATTAATACTCGTATAATATTATAATTTATTTATTGGTGTCTATTACAGCCTAGTGTTAATGGATTACAAATTTGTTTAAAAATCATAATATAAACTTACGATAAAATGTTTATAAAATAATATTAATTTTTAATTATTATTATTATTTATTTATTTTTTTTTTTTTTTTTATCGTATTTTGGCATTGCATTAGAGATTACAACAAAGACGTGGACGTCATGCATTTACCCGAAGACATCAAAGACGTATTTAAATATATTCAAATGTAAGTATAATAACGTATATAATGTAATATTATTTTTTATACTACTTTTCGACCGTTTCATTATAAAATGTAATTATTTATTGTAAAAATATAATAATTTGAATCGTTTCTAATACCTTCCATTAGCATGATTTTACATTATTTTCTTTTTTTTTATACTAGAAAATATTAGACCATAAAAAATAGAGAGAAATATATTTTATTGAGGTTTAACCTTCAATATAAGTTTTATTACCTATATCTTTATATTGACGATACCATATAATATAATATAATATGTAGGTATTATCCTCAAAAGACAAAACTCGAGTTCCGGTTACAACCTTTCATACCAGATTTTATACCAGCGGTAGGAGACGCCGACGCTTTTATCAAAGTGATCCCGCCCGATCCTTCGATACAACCTGGCCTCGGTCTGGAATATTTGGACGAGCCGTGTCTCAACCAAAGTGATCCGTGTTTGTTGAACTTGCAGTTTAGGTCGTCCTCTTCGTCATCGTCTAAGTCACTGGTACAAAATTGTTTTATTAATATTATATTAATCACTATAATAATATTAGGGTTGTACATTTACGAATACTTAAAAAATTAAATCGAAAATTACGAAAGGTCCGGTGTAAAAAAAAAAAAAAACATTAACGAGAAATGTATGAAGATCATAAAATAGAAAATATTTTTATTTTTATAACTGCAGGTTATTTTAGTTTTAAGTTTATAATTTACAAGTAATATTATAAAGTAAGTGTGTAAAAAATAAAAATAACATGAGTATATGACTTTATTGACAATATATTTAGTATAATTTGACGTATAGACGTTTTACGATAAATATATATTTAAATTATTATACGCGATTGGTTTTAATGTTTCGACATCGTTTAGATTGTAAAAAAATTGGAGAACGCCGAGAAAAATCCCAAAGTCATCGAACAGTGGATACGGGACATAAACGATCTTAATCGCGGCAAGACGTCCACTTTTTTCTACTCCAAGTACGTATGACATGCAAAATCACCGACATAATACCTGTATAATATTATGTAAAAATAATTTTTTCGATTTGAAACGTTCAGAATTTAAATTTATGAATATAATTTCGACTATATTTTTAATAGGTAAAAGTAATATAGGTATATTTAGTATTAATTTTGAACCGTTAGAAATTTTCTATAATCGCGCATATTATTATTGTATCGTTTGTATATTATAATTTCAATTTCCAATTTATACTATTTTACAATTTTGTGGTCCGACGCAAAGTTCTACAAAACTTTATGAAACGAAAAACCGAATTTATATTATCACGAACAAAACATATAATTTCAGAATTTCCCTTTTTAGTATTTGTATTTTGTATAGTTTTTGTTTTTGTTTTTTTTTTTTATTGTAATGCGTGTGCAGTTACGCATGCCATCGCATATTCTCGGTGTGACAATAATGACACAATTTGTTAATAATAATATTATGTATAAAATTCTTAAGATTTATATATCGACAGGAAAATGCCGGACGTAGACACGATAATGAAACCGTGGACAGACGGCGACAATGATGGGCAACAGCAAGACAGAGAAATGCCGGATTTCGAAAATGCAGATCTGTTGACTGTAATCGATGAAGTTTGCGGTACGCATATTTCGATAAATTTTAAGTATCCAAAAAATAAATAAATACGTTTATGCAATAATAGTGATGTGTGTGTATTCGCACAATAACCAATAAGATGTGATGTTATGTTATTATTACCACATAATATTATGATATTATAATGGTAAAATGTCCGTTCAAGGACGCAATAATAAAATTATGTGTATTATAAATGTACCACTGTCAGAGTAGAAAAACGAACCGTGAAAAACTAATTTTTACTTTCTGGAGAGGGCGTGAAATTAAAAAAAAAAAATTTTCAAGAAGAAGAATAATAAAATTCTAATCGTTTTATACGATGCGACGTTTAAAAATATTTTAGGTGTACCATTTATAATCGTATAAATATATAATTTTATGCACAATAAAATTATAATTTTTTCTTTGTTGTTATACGTCACATATTATATTATTATATAAAATACCCGACGATTGCAATTCTCACCGATACATATTATAAATAAAAACCGATTTATCTTGTAATATACAACGTTCCGGTTACAAATATTATCGCGACGTACAGTGTATATATACTTGCCCAATAATTAATTGACGTCGTGTTTTTGCAATTTTTATGTCATCTGAAACTTGCGTGAAATTCAACACTCCGCACACGACTATAATAATATAATATAATATATTATAAATCGCTATAACACGAACTGACTCGAGTCTAGAAACGTGTTCGATATTATTCGTAAACTCGGGTCGTATACTATACAGTTTAAAAATAATATTAAATTTTATAGATAAACTTAGAAAATAATCCAAATTTTTTTTGATTTTCTATATTATTAGGTATATTGCAATCGATCGAAATAAATTATTTAATCGTTTAAATTACAAGACTATAATATATTATGTAAGTATATAATAACCCCCCGTTTGCATGGCACAGGTGGTTTTATATTTATCGAAATTATTAATTATTTTTTACCATTTTTGATTATTATGTACATTATGTTCAAATTATTATTTAATATAATACGACAATCGTATATATTAATATTATATTTAATTTTTTTTCTCTAAATTATACAATATGGCATATTATACGAATTAGAAATTTTTTACTATACAACGTTATATTTACATTAGAAAGTGTATGAATTTATTATTGTTATTAACCGTTTTTATAACGTGACAACGGTCGATATACATACGTGAACAATCGCCATTTGACGTTTCAGATTACTTCGGAATTCCAAAGACCGAAACAAAAGTCGAATCTCTGCATTTATTGTTTTCCGTTTACGTGGCCATCAAGAACTCTTCCGCGTCTGGCGCTCAGAACACCGCCAAGATAACGACGGAGAACAGTAGCTAAACAATATACCTACCTATTATTACGAATCGGTTATTTACATAAGAGACAAGTTCAAAAAATGAAATTTTTGAAAAAACAAGAAAAAATTGTTTTTTATGTCCATAATTCTAATAGAAAAAAATTTAAATAAATACATATGTTATTTATATAATATACATCGTTATTTAAGTTTATGAATATTGTATATAGTTTTTAATATATTTTTTTTCAAATAATTACACTAGTATAATTTATTTATTTACCTAACCTTTTTTTTTATAAACAAATGTGTGAGTAGTAGTTTTTAGCACTACTAATTGCTCTTACTCGTATGTGTAATACTGTAATTGTGTGAAATATTATATAAGATAATAAAATATGTTTTTCCTATAAAATAAATAATACGAGTATGTTATTTTTGTACCGACAAATTATTCAAAAATTTTAAATAAAAACAAAAATAACAAGACTATTAATAGTGTTTCACAATAAAATAATATATTTTTCTTAAAAATAAACACTTAAATTATTTTTGCATCGATTGGCGATTACAGCTAAAATGTAATGATTATGAAATCACATTGGCCCCCCAAACCGTAAAAAATGAATTTTCGTTTTATTTGATAAAATGGTTCAGAAATAGGCATATGATTTATCAATGTCATAATGACCCAGCCCTCATGGAAAAAAAATATAATAATTCGTTAAATATCGGCTCATAATTTATAATCAAATACATTGTAATATTTGAAATTTGAATGTACCCTAGTGTAAATTTTCACTTTTGTGAGTTGGACCGATGTGATTCCACTGATTCCACATGCCTGGTGCAGTCCAGCTTTTCGAATAAATAAAATACTATTAAGTGATTTATGATAAAATAATAAGTTTTTTCCAAAATAAATATAAAATACAATCAAGAAATTATTTTTTCCTTATAATCGAAATCACTAGGCGACAGGTCTCAGTTTATTTTTATTTCGATATATTGAACTTAAATCATTTCTAAATGTTATTCAAAATCAAAATATTAATAAATAGGATCAACGTATTTTTTAAGTTCAATATATATAACAGATTTATCATTATAGAAATAAGTATATTAATTTTTTTTAGATATATTTTTTTGAAGAGAATGATTAACGTTAGAATCTTTATGAGCGTATCCTCAAACCAATATGGTCCCGACATGATATAAGACAAAGCTGTTCAGAATGAAAATTTTAAGAAAGGTAAATCGGAAATGTATTATTTTAAAAAATAGGAATAATGTTTTAGATTTTATACATTTATAAGATTTTTTGAATAAAAAAATGGTGTGTTGGTGTTTGTCGCAAAATATGAAAATATAAGTTGGTTTTACTAGATTAGGACTATTTAATTACTTGTTGGTTAGATATTTAAAAA
>JAIUCT010000016.1:2440177-2451270 GCA_021307375.1 Tetraneura akinire | reverse complement strand
TATTATTATTATTATTATTATTATTATTATTATTATTATTATTATTACTATTACTATTACAAAATAAATAAACATAATTTTACTTTTTTTTAGAATATTTTGTTTTATTTGAAAATTTGTAACGGACCACATGTGGCCCACGGGTCACTGGTTGGGCACCACTGATGTAAACTGTAAACTTGGACGTTTTAAGTTTGATTCAATTGAATATTCGTTTAAATTTAATTTTGGCAGATTATAATATACTCGTATAATAATAAAAAAAAAAATTATTACTGCAACGATTATTGAATTTTGTCTCCGATCGATTCTCTCTAAAAAAATTTAGAAAAATGTATAGAGTACTCCGATGCGTTTTTATTTAAATCTTTATCACACAATAAAATTTAATGTTTTATGTTTTATCACACGCATTAAATATACCAATATAACGTGGTTAGATATAATATAACTTGGTTGGAATAACGATACTAACAGCCAACAGGGATGACGACGTGCGCACGTAAACGGTTTTCGATGTAGTGCGCGCGTCGTCGCCGGGGTGCGAACATTTTTTGTTTTTATACCTCCGGCCGCTCATCCGCTCGTCCGCCGTGGATCAGGTAACAACCCTTACGCACAACAGCAATGGGCGAACGAACGTAATCCGGGACACGCCCACGTGTGCGTAGGCATCGTCGGCCGGGCCGGGACGGGCCGACGCCGTCCGTGGTCCAGTCCCTCAGGGCCCTTACGGACGCGCGCATAAATTTGTCCTGTGAACGATATAATACGTATTATTATTATATTACGGCCGCCGCCGCAGCCATGACCGAATCCGGTGCGGCTATCGTTGTCCGCAGGCCACTGTCGCCTAGGAAATTTTTCGCAATGTTGTACGAGACGGACGCCGTAGCCGCCGCGGATGTCGGTCTTCCGCAAGGCGATAGAGACCATCACCGTCAGCTACAGTGCGAATTGCGACGTCCAAGGCCGCCCGTGCCATCCACCGCGACTGCTCATCTGCACCAGGCCGCTGTGGTCGTCGTCCGACCAGCCGCCGCGTACGTCGAACGCACTTTTGCCACCGGTTTGACCGCGTTTCGTGAGTACATATGACGAAAGTTTAATATCCAACAATTGCTTATAATATGTAGGTTTTCGTTTGATTTTTATGTATATATACGAGTATTACAATCGAAAATATATGGAAAAATATTATAAAATTAATTGTATAAAATATAAGTTAGAATAGGTTAGGTTAGGTTGGGTTAGTAATTCTAGATACCTATCCTAGAAATCGTGGTTCAGTTAAAAATAATTTCAGATTTTTTTTTTATATTTATAACTCATAAATCATACTTTATATTACACGTTTAACTCTTAACTATTATATCCATTATACGAGTACCGCATTAGTCATTGATAATAAATTAATAACATTATAATTCTTTAAAAAAAAAAATCACTTCTAAAGTTCTAACGGTTATCAGAACAACAGAAATTCACGTTAGAATTTAGAGTCTTAAATCGACGTTTAAAATCTAAATCATTTTTACAAACATTTCGTTAAAATTGAAAAAAATAAATGAGATTCTCCAATCTATTAGTTTCGTCGTACGTTCCATTCGCAGTAAGTATAAGTTCATACGACTTTTGTCTTGAATTTTAAGTAAAATTTTTAAAGAGTTAAAACAATAATTTTATGTCAGTGTAGTTATAATGAAAAAAATTGTATAAAAAAATATGGGGGTGGGGGCTGGGGGGAGGCAGTGTCAAACATTTCCAACGACAATGAATTTATCTTAATAAATTAACAATTTTATAAAGGAATTATAAAATACGAGTAAATAAATTATTAATAACGATAAATTGTAAAGATTTTTTATCTCGATCGACGTAGAGATTGGCTATTTTATTTATCCATATAATATGCAAGATATTATAATTTATAAAATCTATTTTGCTGATCATATTTATTTAATATTATGTTATGCTACAATATAGTCATATATGTATAAACAGTTTAATAGTTATTTTAATGACGCACTAAATTTTCGGTATTGAATAATTTTATAGGTATCCTTGACTTTTAAATTTTATACATCTGACCGCAGGATGGAATAATGAATGAGAATTGTGTAAAAAATTTAAATTGAATAATTATGCGTAGGTATTATAGATAAATATATAGTAATATACTACAGTATATATTTAAAAAGAAATTCTTAATATAATAAATTTAACTTTACCGCAAATGATAAATAATAAGTATATAAGAATTAATTACGATAAATATATATTATTATTTCTCAACGATATATTGTGTAATACGAATATACGATACGAAATTTATATTTTATGTTTTTAGTATTTTTTATTGCAAAAACATACGAATTATGAATGAAAATATTATAAAATATATAAAACTATCAATGAAAATTAGTATCCTAACGTCGAATATTGAACCAATATTATAGTTACAATATTGTAAATTTATACACGATATTAACAGTTTTATTTTATATAGGTACAAAATCCTAATAAAGTTTACGAGAACAAGGAAGAAAACGAGCTTTAAATGTTAAATAAGTATAAGTATAGAACTTATAATCGAACATCACAAATCACAATAATGTTGACTAATTTTATTATTTTTTTAATGAAGTCAAACGTACAATAAATAATAGAGATATATATGTAAATGTTTTTATTTTATTTTTATGTGACCAAATATACATATATATTTATATTTACATATTTATAAATATAAAATATGGACGGAAATGATTATTCAATTATTTATTTTTTATTATAATTCGAATGTACCTACTCGTATACCTTATATTATGTTCATCTGAATATTAATCACAGTATAGGTATATAATATATAATAATATGTTCGTTTGAACTTTTCATTCGATGGTTTGAATAAAAATAATTTTTAGCGTGGACTGTGATTAATATATTCAGATAAACAAAAATCTAATTTGCATTCTAACATTTAGATCGCTTTTCATTTTCATCCGATGTTTAATTTTATATTTACATGCAATATACACTATATACTATAGTTTATCATAAATACCCAAAGTGAAAGTTTAGGAATCAAAAAAAAAAAAAAAATTGTGTTTTTTAAAATATATTATTACCTACTCAAATTATAATTTCGTTTATGTCATGGTTTATTCCATATAATATAAATATATAATATATTATACTATAGGACATAGGTAATATTAATATGATTGAATATATTATATAGCATACACCATACGATATGCCATACTTGTAATAAATACGATAAATTTAGTTTGAAGGTCTATTATACGTAAATGACTGTTTAAGGATGTTTTTTTTATTTTAGTCTCACAATAGTTCTTTGCGTTTAGTTACCTATTAATGAAAATTAACATGTAAACATAAATTCGTATTATATATTTTACATTTTTTTGGTAAATAAAATTGTGTCGCTATAAATATTAAAATATATTATAATATTATGAATAAGTAATGACTATAAATACTCGTATTATAATATTATAATAACTAGTCAGTACACGACTACACGAGATGTCATTATAATATTTTTCTAGTATTATAATGTTATGAAGACTATCCTAGGACAACACTATTACAATAGTAGTTAAAAAAGTTACCAATGAATAATAATGAATGATATATGTAAAATATATATTAAAAAAATGCATCTAAAACATATTATGGTATAAAATGAAGAAAAATCCGTATCAAACACCGTAGCGGTGTCGTATGCTATCTACACACTGAATGTTATCTACACATTGCTATTTACGTATAAATTAGTATAATTTTCACAAATTGCCCATCGGAATCTCATTTGCGGCTATTTTTATAACATTCCTTGAGAACGCCACCACACACTTCATTGTTAACATTATTGATTTTTTCACAAAATTCTTGTTTAGGTAAGACACCTTTTTGTTTTAAAAAATTGACACAAGTATCATCAGTATAAATAATATGTCTATATAAAATTTTGAAATTGATTTTTGATTGATTTTCTTATTGAAGTCATTTTGAACGCAATACAAATGACAAACGCACGCGAATAATTCAGACACAACTAATTGTTAAAAACCTGTGGGATCTAACTTTGTACTTTGTAGAGTGTAGATAAATATTTGTAGATAGCATACGACACTAGTATTTAGTGCGTAGATAGCATACAACACCGCTACCAAACTTTTTTACTACTACAAAATATTTTACCATGAAATTCATTAGAACGTCCATTATTATTATTATTATAATAAATAGCTAGGTACCCACCCAATAAGTTATTAATTCAATTTTTAAACGCGAAAAAAATATTCTGTTTTTTTTTTTCGAAAAATGATATATAGAATGATTTATAAGCTACATTTACTATAGCGTCTATTATTATCCCAAAATGTCATTAATATATCGTGTTATGAACTAAAAAAAAAAATTATTTGTTTTCTGTTTGAAAATACGTTAAAATAATCAATACATTCTAAAAATACGAAAAATTCCAGTAATAATATTATGTAAAATAATCAGGATTTTCTCGAGGTTCGCAAAATATGAATAATATGTAAATTATTGCGATTTGCATAGATTTTGCATTTGCATAAAAATATATTTTACAACATTACACACATCTAATTTATATTATAAAAACCGTGTTATAACATATTTTAATATAATAATAATATTATTAACTGTGATATTATTTTATTTTATTATAATATATTATTTTTTGTCATAAACAATATTGTTTTATATGAAGAGATTTCATATTATATTAACAAAAATTATAAATATTTACCTACCTATTATTTTTATTGCGCTATAATGCTGTATGTAACGCGTGATTGTAATAATATACGAGCATTATATTTTTATGTAACAAGAACGCCTTCGCGAGATTAACGAATATACGACATTATCAATCACAGTAGTTCATTGTCAAGTTATTTATTTTTTTCATATACTACGATGATGCGTACTCATCGTCGACAATACATTTTCAGTAAATATAATTTTTTTTTTTTGTTTTTTTTTTTTTTTTTTTTTGCTCTTCGGACACTAAGCGATTATATGCGTCATACCGGACTGTCGACCATACTATATAATTTTGTCTGGATAACATAAAGATGTACCCACTATATATTGGATTCGAGTTATCCTTCACTTTCAATCATGTGGTAAAATAACTCATTATTATATCTCTAGACAAAACTTGTTACGCTCGTTAAAATATATTTTTGTTTTACGCGTCTTACGGTGTTATTATTCGAAAATTTAACGTATAAATAGCATATTATATATATATATATATATATGTATATACTATCCAGTAATTTAGTGTAATTTAAGCAATTATATTATAATATTATTATATATTATTCTAAAACGATATTATAAAAATACGTCATGAAATCACAATATTTAATGAATAAGATATATTATTAATAGTTCTGTTTGTAGCCTTATGTACAAATATAATAATTTTTTCATCCTTATGGAATTAATAAAATTTGAACGCGGTCATAGCAACGTTTTATAAATTTATTAGGTAGACTGCAAGTGAAACGAAATGTATGAATATTATCTATAATGTATATTATGCAATGTGATTTGTTCAAAAAACGATAATATTATTAACACTACAATACATGCACACGTTTCAGCGTGATTTTCATAGTTTAATTTATTTAATTTTTTTTTTGTAGCATGAAATTATATAATTCGAAGTCATTTTTATAACATTACGAAATTTCGAAATTTTTTTTCAAGGAGGGAATTTTATTTCATTATAATGTATATAAAATAACACAAAAAATATTGTCTACCGGGAAATCTTTTCGAAATCGACCCCACGTCAGCCACATGTCATCCGAGTGCTTTTAATTTGGTTTTTTTCACTTTAAATCACATCATCTTACATAAACGGAATTCGATACTCGGAACTCGGAAGTCGTATAGCGTCTTAAAGCATATAAACAGCCAATGGAGTATATTATAAATTAATATGTAGCCATTATTATATTACGAGTCATTATATAGGTACGTATTATTATAACCGTCATAATTCATAACGTTAAATTCAATCCTCGTTACTTAGCCGCCGAAATATTTCGTAGGTTTCCCGTTCGTCGTCCATCGATATGAAAAAATATATTTATATATTATACGAGTATATTTACGCGGCCAACCGTATTTAACGTCACAACATGAAACATTAATATTATAATATCATACCTATATACGAATAATAATAACAATAATACTTATAGTCCATAGAACGCGATTGCGTTTTACAAATCACGACAAATGCAACTTATAATCCGCGACAAATTGATATACGATAATATTATAATGTCTTGTCGCGTTGAAATTTAAAATATGTAGGTATATAATATGTCAATATTAATCTTCAACGATATATATTATATTGTATAAAGATACGATCTCTATAAGAATGTTTTTTTTTTTTTTTTTTTTTTTTCAGTTGAAAGGAGACGACGGAAAGAAGGACGGGCTCCTCGTCGACAGAGGACCACGTTCAGCCCGGAACAGACGCTGAGCCTGGAAATGGAATACAGGAGTAACGAGTACGTGTCCCGAAACAGACGGATAGAGTTAGCCAACTCTCTGGACTTGTCCGAGACTCAGGTGAAAATTTGGTTTCAAAATCGCAGGGCCAAAGATAAGAGGTTGGAGAAAACGCACTACGACCAGCAAATCAGGTGAGACGAAATAATTTGTACAATATAACAATGGCTTCAATGCAAAATAGACTATGCGACAGTTAAATCTTTCAAAAACATTAACATCATAGTGTTCCTAATTTCCTATGACCATTTATTAATGAGATATTGCAATTTTTAGAATTTTAATTTTTTGAGATAAACGACAAAACTGTTCGATAAACGACTATTTTTAGGATTTAGGGTATGAGCGACAATCATCGTCCTTGGTCCCCACTATTATATTATATTGTCACTCATCACCATTCATAATAAGATGAAAATTATTATTGATATTGATAACAGATAGTTATTTCAAGTATATAAATTTAATTATACATTAATTTAATATTTTTTTTTTTTTTTTGACTGCAGAGAGAAAAATTTATAAGGAATATTTTAAAAAAAATTAGAACTTTATAATACCAAAAAACAATAAGTTTCAATTCACGATTAAAAATGTATATCTAGCCATCAAGGTAACATAATTATAATATAATAAAAATATTTCACAACCCCATTCCTAACGCTTAAATAAATATCGAAGCGCTAACCCCAAAGTTACGAAAATAAAAATAGATATTAATAGAAAATTTTGATTTTGCTCCCCTGAAAAGTAGTAAAAATGTCGTTTAGCGTAGCTCCTTTTTCTTTGAAGTCGATTATGTAACAAACACTACAGAATGTAATTTACCGTATATAATATATATATCGTGACGAACGAAAGATTTTATTAATAAATAATTAACCCTAACTACATGCGGATTTAAGTATAAAATATTATGAATTATTAAATTAAAATTTAATTATTTTCAAAATAATAATTGTTCGACGAACACAGTATAATAATGGTATTTGCAATTATCTTTACATAGATAATAAATTATCATACGAGTATATACATTAAAACATATACAATCGTACATGTTCGTAACCTAGAATAAATTTATTATAATATGTGTAAAAATAGACATATTTTATTAAGCTCTTTCATAATATTTAATGGCGGTTTAATGTAAGAACAATTTCCGTTTTATAAACAATTAATAATAATTTTACCCGAGTTTTATTAATATGCAATTTATTCGAGGATTATAATACATTCGATACAGCACTTAAAAAAACAAAAAAAAAAAAATACACAAAATTTATTAAAATTGAAATATTGTTATTATATAATTAAATAAGTATAAACACTAAAAAAGATTAAAGATTATTGAATGTAAATTATACATTTTTATTTTAATAGATAAACACATACAAGTACGTCTTGTACCTAATACGTTGGATATACATTTTTCAACTGTCAAATAAAAAATATAATATATAAAAAACAATGTAAAAACTACAATGTGTTTTTAGAAAAAAAACTTGGAAATTAATTTAGCATAACATTCTCGTAATAGTTTTATTTAAAACCACCTGCAGGGTTTATTTTTTTTCCTAAAAAATCCACTGTAGAATCGTGTCAGATTAATATAATTTATCTAATTTTTTTTTTTACAAATTGTAAATTTAAGTTAGACAAGTTATATTATTTTCTTAATACAACTAAAATAAAATGTATTTAAATAATAATTTAATACGATTTATAATATTCAAATTATTATTATTAGGTATACTATTATGTAATTCGTCTTTTTTTTTAATAAATAAATTACTTTGTATTTTCATTATTTATTTATTTTTTATATAATTAACTAGTTCATTTATTCAATGGTAAACAAAATATTTAAATAATTTTATTACATCATTAAAGTCTAAAGTAATAAAAAATATTATACGATGCATGTAGAAAATATGAGTGTGTGGGACGATTTAAATAATATATTTAAATACGGATACAAATTACAAATTGTAATTTATTGGATTATTGAAATTTTAAAGACTGTATAACAACATAAATACATAATTTAAATTTTAAATCTGCAGAACTGACAGATTTTTATTTTTGCGTTATATTTAGTATTCAATATTTTATATGTTATAATTGGTTATTTTAGTTAAAAATTAAAAAGTATTATATAATATTAAACGTATAAAGTATTGTATTATATAAGCAGATTTTGTATTTTATGGCTATTAATATTTTATTTATTGTAACATCGTATCCTTATAGAGGGTGTTTATTTTCCCACATTCATTATAAGCTATATAATATTATATGTGTAGTGAAAATTTATTCCTTTTGAGAAAATAATAATATTATCTCATGATATACATGATTTGATATAAATTATACGTGTTATAAACTTACAAAGTTATAAATTATAATATATTATTATATTAACATATTGTTACTTTGATTTATCTTACTATTCTTAATAATTTATATTATAATATAATGTACCCAATATTCTTTATGAGTTATCGTGCACATTAGAAGGCTTGTAATGCGTAACAGTAGTAGTTGCGGTGAAATATGTACATAATACAATCATGTTATTGATTTATATCGTAAATAAAGTTTTACTTGGACATGTCTCAATCCATTCTTTATAGTTTATAATATTATATTATCTATATAAAATATAATTTTGAATTTTATTAAATCGTTTTGATTCATAATTATTGTAAATTTGTAAAAGTATATTATATTTTAGTTAAAATTTGAAATTTAATTTACAAAATTTAAAATTATAAATACTGTAATAATTTTTATATATATATATATATATATATATATATATATATATATTATATTAATAATAAGACAGCAATTAATATTGTTTCATGAAAATTTTAACCCTATTAACTAATGTTTCATTTTGGAGAGACTACAATTTGGAAAATAAAAGTTTTTTTATAAACAATTTATTAGACGTCTGTCATTTAATACGTTTGTATTGAGTTGGAAAATAAGTATTCAATTAATAATTTATAAATAATATATTGTATAATACTATATATAATATAATATTGTAAATATCTTACGTATTATTATACTTTCATAACCGCCGATATGTTCATTATACCGTTAAAATTTCAACTTAAATAATTATTGAAAATTTATAAAATACACATAATTAATGCAATTATACCGCATGAACGGTTTAATGTTTTGAAATTCTATATTATAACACATCAATTGTTAGTGTTAAATTTAAATTTCAAAGTAATTATAAAAATTCGAAATCGGTATCGGATCTAACCTATAACCGGCCATTATTGCGAGAAGAATTTAAACCTAACCTAACCTTAATTTTTTTTTTAATTTAACAAAAATTTAAAACATAATTATATTATGATACATTATATGAGTTTATAGTGTTCGATGTATATAACACGTACTTACACAAGAAACAAGTGCGGTTATCGGAATATTTTCCATATGGTTACCTATATCTAATATATCGTTTTTTCTTACAATCATTTTGCGTTTCTATCGTAATTTGCAGACGACGGATGAAAAGTCTTGTCCAGCGATGACGATAATTCCGAATTTTCGCCATTTCTTTTTTTTTTTTTTTTTTTTTGTACACAATGGTAACTACGTCTGTTTATTGGGCGATTTTCGAGAAGAAAATCCGTGAGCTCGTATATACATCGCAAAGCCGATTTACTTTTCCGCGTATTTTACCTCGCGACGTCCGCGCCGAACGAAAGCACTGTGCGAAACTCAGTCAGATGTCGCAATGATATAATGCATATTTTATTCGTATTATTTTTATTGTTATTTCCATCATATTATTATATAGAAGTATAAAACGCGTATATGTATAGACGTTTTTCGCGTTCGCCCGTACGGATTTCACGGTTATTTTCATTATATTATAGCGTCTGCCGTGATACAAAAATACGCCGTCGCCGTGTATACAGGGTGACTGTAAAATCGAACCAAAAATCGTATTCTCCTATACGACGTCATTCTTTGGCTCGATGGACAATCGTTGAGGTTCGTTTAATTCCTAAACTAAACTAAACTAAACTAAACTAAAAAAAAAAAACTATTTCTGAAATCAAAACTAAAAGTCGATTTCGTTTATTAATACGTCCAGAGCCAACGGAAAGGAGTAAACTAATATTATAAAACCAATAAAATATATAGTTATTATTACAGCACGTTATAAATCATAATTAAAGTGGCTTATAATATATTTTACGAAATTTAAAAATAAACAAAAACCGCGTATTAAAACATAATATATTATATGAATGAATCACTCTGTACGGGTGAAGAACCTCGTCCCTTCGGCGGTTTGTAATTGATTCTAATCAAATCATCCGGCCCGATTGGTCTCGCGGCCTACGACGACGAAAACAGCTGTCGCCATTCATGTTAAAATGTGTAAATAGGTATTAAACATCGGGTTAATAATAATAATAATAATAATAATAATAATAATAATAATAATAATA
>JAIUCT010000016.1:2428684-2440167 GCA_021307375.1 Tetraneura akinire | reverse complement strand
ATAATAATAATAATAATAATAATAATAATAATAATAATAATAATAATTATAATAATAATAATAATAATAATTATAATAATGCTGATTACAACAATTACGTTGCGACGATAACGCACTATATCTGGTGTAGATTATTAAGTCTTTATTAAACTTTAAACATAAGGTATACCTCATACAGTCATACCTGGTATCGGGTATAAATCGTACGGTATGAACAATGCCCCTACTCGGGTATATATTCTAAATTATAATTATTATATTCACGTCCCCCGAATAATGTATAATTATTATTATCGACGACTCGATTGAATTATACATATTATATATATATATATATAGAATATAGTATACAAATATGCAATACAATCGTCTTTAATTTATTATTTCATGTGTTTTTCCAGGCAAATGTTCCAGCGAAACGGATTCATTTTGCCGAAGATTTAACGGCACGCCGCAAGTTCCCAAAACAATAATGTTATAATATTATTGTAAATTATGTAACGACAGTATAATACTTACGCGTTGTTAAAAGCGGTCCAGCAAGCGTTTGAGTGGTCGAGATAACAACGGAATAAAAAAAAAGAACATGAATGAATAATTATTTTATTATATAAATTATAATTATTACGTAGTTGGTCGAAAACGAGATAGATTTAAACATATTATTTTATAATATAGGTAATAACTAATAATAATAAATATATCTATACGAACAACATCATATTATAATCGCGTAGAAATATATTATCAAAATATTGCACTCGACAATCTATTAATATAATGTTATATAATATATATTTTGTGTATCGTTTATACACTATACAGAGTATCTCATTAGGTTTGTCCACTCCAATTTACTATTGACTATTGATCTCATTGATCTATTTTTTTTTTTTAAATCTCATTTTTCATTATTATAATTTTTTTTTTTTTTTTTGATTACTGAAAACCAAAATATAATTTTTGTTTTCATATTTATTAAAATTCTGAGATAACCAATAAATAAATTTTATTTTTCTAAAAAGTTTCATAATTTAATTATTAATTTTTTAAATTTAAATCAATTTGATATTTTATAATCAATTTATATTTCATGTAAACTGCAGCGTTTCATATCTGTTTCTGTTTTATAACAAACATAATATTATAATCAAGGTGTATCAATCCACGTTTATTGTAACATTTTAATTGATAAATGATAATGTAACATTTTAATATGATAACAATAATTATTGCGGAATCACCATGTAACGATCAATATATAATGTTCGCTAACCGTTTGCTGATAGTGCTGATATAATATTCTCTATTTAATTAGCCAAATTTTCATTTTTTTTTTCATTTTTTCATTTGGCGATAAGTTTGGCCTACATTACTTTTTTTTCAATTAATTTTTATAATTTTAATTAAAATCAAGACTACAAATTGCTATCTTAAAATTTTAATTAATATGAAAATAAATTTTTATTTTTTTTATTTTGGTTTTAACTTTTTAAGTATTCGTATTCAAAAAAAAAAAAAATTATAATAATGTAAAATGAGATTTATATACAATACATAAATAAGTTACAAAATTCAAATTTTAAAAATTTGTAATAGATCAAAAGTTTATTAGGGTGGATAAACCTGGTGCTGTATATATGAATTCTAACTTCTGTTGCAGTGTAATCAGTGGTGTATCTGACGGGGGTATGGCACATACATTTTATCTTCTTTTTTTATCAATTGTAGTTTTTGTATAATTTTGCAAAATTAACTAAATATTCAATGTACCTACTGTATACGTGCATTAATTTAAAAATGGTTTAAAATAATGAATATTCATTTTTTCCCCGTTAAATTTTTCATATTGGCAATCGAGATGATTATTATAAAAACGTATAAAAACTTAAATAAATAAATTATTATTTTACTTCCTCTCCCAAATGTTTCACAGCTTCAACCTAGGTTTAGAAATATATATATATATATTTTTTAATTGTTCGATTCCCAGATGCTTATTTAAAATTAAGGGTAAACTTCATAGAAAAAATTGTATAATTACACCACTGGTATATAATATACTTATATAAAGAATTTTAAAATATTTGAAATCAATACTTATTTTATATACGAGACGCGTATCCTCTCACAACACGTTTATTAATTTAAAAATGTTAAATCTAATTGATTTCTCGCAAATAACAATAACTAATTGGTAATTAGTATACAATCTTTTAAAAACATAATATACGTACATTATTAAAATGAAAATATGTTTGTTTTTCTTTTAATTATACATAATATTATATTTAAATGCTTAAAAAATTCGGAAAAATTCGTTTAAAAGTGTTGTATATATTATTATATAATATTATAACGTATAGATATTATATTATATTCACATTATATAGATATCTACTTATATATTATGTGTATAGTAATCATAATATTTAAATATTTCCTATCATAATATTGTTGTACCTATTAGTAATTAGTATAATTATTAAATTTTAATTTGTTTTATAATTTTAAACTGTATATATATATTGACTAAATCAAAATGTTAACATTAAACGGTGTACTGTATTATTTCATAATATTAAATTATAACTATATATTATTTAAACGTGTTTAATAACATATTTCCTTAATCTTCATTTTATTTGCAAAAAAAATTTAATATCCATATTATTATAATATACCTATACTTAACGAAATGTAATGGACAACACAAATTTGGTTTCATTATAACCAAGGTTATATTCTCTGAGTCTCGTTTCAATTTTTACGGTTCGTGTTCTACTATATATTATAGGCGAGTGACAATAATATTACATACAGGTATACCTACAGATACTGCAGGGTCAAAATAATTATTTACTTTCAATTTAATATAATATAATAATAAATATGATATGATATTTATATTATATAGAATATGTAAAATTTTACGATTAATATAATTTATATATTATGTACAACGAATAACTATAATATTATACACTCGGTGATTTTTATTCCAAAGCACGAAAAATAAAAAAATCCACAATTTAGTAACGACACAAATACACACTTATAAAATATAAAATAAATAATTGTATATTTATTTAATACTTAAATATTTACGTTTTCTTAACGATATTATAATGTTAAGCGCAACGTCTCCGATTCAATAATACAATACAATATAATATAATATATATATACTGCCCCGATCATCGCGTGTATCGAGCTCTGAGTCTAAGTCTAATATCCATCCGCACTCTATACGACGCTATAACCTATAAATATAGAATATAATATTATAAGGTTTTATTATATATACCTAGGTATAGGTATGTAACGTTAATTACAAACCACAGTTGTGGTTTGTATATTATTTTACGGTGTATAATTTTTCAATTTAATCATATATACTATCCGATCTTTTCGATGTATTATATGATGGTAGAAAAAAACTAAAGTATCGTGTCGCAAAATTTTAAGATTTTCGGACTGTAGCCGATATCGCACGCAATATTAAAAATGTATTTACGATATAAAAATAATAAGTCTCAACGCGGTTATTAAAACACGATTGACGTGTTTTTTTTTCCATACGAATAACGTTCGTGTACGCATAAATCGACGAGTTTATATTTTTATATATTACAAGTATTATGGTATTTGTATAAAATATTATAGTTTATCGTTCAGACTCGCGGAACATTGTCCGATCAACCGACCGTTGACCAGCGACCGTCGCGACAACCGCATAAAGAGATCGAAAGAGAGAAAGAGATAAAACGCATAAATATCTAGAAAAAAATCGAGAAACAGAAATTCGCGATGTGGATGAGCAAAAGAGATACGACCGACCGACCGACCGGGTCGTATACATACGTGCGTGCGCGCGAGCCCAGGACGCGTCGTTTTTATAATATTCTTACATACGATGGTCGGTCAACCGGATGTCCTTGAATGTCCTCTGGTGCGTGCACGATTAAATATTTTTACAACATACACGCGTTATATCGTATATTATAATATATTAAACGCGATATAAACTTTAGATATCCTTAGACTAATATGTAGGAACGGGGTACGCAGGGACGGATCCAGCATGAAAATATTGGGTATGCCCAATTTTATCAACTACCTACTTTTCTCCTTGTTAATTTTAATTCTTTATCGTAAAAATTTATATTATATCATTTTAGAGTAAGTTAGTAGTAAAAACCAAAAAAAAATCATTTAGATAAAATAAAAAAAAATTAGACAGTATTTAGGTAACTGTATTCGAATATTTAATATTATTATATTATTATAACTTAAAAAAATATTATAAAAATTATATATAAATTATATAATTTTTTATGTAAATAAGGTTATTTTCATTTAAACAAACATTATTTAATACCTTCATAAAAGTAGAGTGTGTTATTCCTTCATTCAAAGATTCATATCAATAATAATCACCAATATTAAAATTATATGATATATTAAAGAAATAAATATAGGTAAATTATAAAAAATGTTATATTAGTTGAACTAAATTTTTTATAATATAAACATATAAATAATTATTCTGAGCAGTGGAGTATTTTGAAAAAAATTCTGGGGGGGGGCAAAATTTTTCCCCTATATATTAATTAATAAATTATAAATTTATTAAATAAAAATAACAAAATTATTATAAAAATAAGGTCACTACAGTGGTTTTGTGGGAGTCCAGTACCCTTGGACCCCCCGTAAATTCACCACTGATTCTAGGTTAATAATAATTCGTACATAAATAATTAGTTCTTTATATGTGTATAATAAATTAATAAATAAAAACTGACAAAACTAAAATAATGTATATTATATTTAATTATAAAATTCTAGCAACATGTAAAAAATTGCAATAGTTGATTGTATAATATATTTAATATCAGTTTAAAAATTTTCGCGATATAATCGGTGTACGGAAATATAAAATTTTTAAACGTTTGGTCGCGTTCGACGGTATAATATCGCGGTATTTTTTTTTTCAGTTATATATGTACGGATCACAATGTCACATACCGATTATAATTATGTTATTCACAAGTCTTGGAAGAAAGAAAAAACGATACGAAAAATAAACCAAATTTATGATTTTCAAATTTTTCATTCAATTTAAATGATGATAAATTTTAAACCTTATATTAACTAATAAGAATAACTATAATAGGTATAATATACACACCTATTTGTTTTTCAACCACGTGCAAACGTTTATATTATATTCTACCCAGCAGACCTGTAATATACTATAGTCAACTAGTCAATTTTAAATTAAATACTAGATCGATATTTTATCTAACTTAACCGATGTATTCGTCTCCCACGCGAAAATTATTATAATATTATGCTGATTAGGTACTCATTAGCAATTACGAAAAAAAAGAGTTTACGAAAAAAAAAAAAAACCGGATTTCGAACGTGTTTTTTTTATTTATATAAGTACTAATATATATATATATATATTTTTTTTTAGGTCGAGCGCGTGACTCTCAACATAAGAAATTTAGTAGGTCTAAACATAATATATAATACTCGTATATTGTGTTTTTTTTTTGGTAAATTTTTCACGTTTAGGTTATTTTTCGAGAAGAAAATGAAAAATACGCGCATTTCGGTTCTAACGACTGTAATATTTTATAGCCGACTCTCGAGCCGCAAACTTTTAGTTCGTCCGTCATTAGTCGACCACATTGTTATTGAGGGACATTAAATACCGAATATTAGACGATAATACAATAATATTATTACATATAATATTACGAGAGGGATTTCAAACAAATATAAAGAAGACAAAAACTCGAATTCTCGCGTAGGTACGATTATGTATCGTCGTAGAGGGTACACAAATAAAAAAAAAATCATCCCCCTATACGATTATACGTATAATAAACGGACGACACGCAACAGATTACACGACCCTCCGCATAGGAAACGATCATTGTTGTCGGCCACGTACACGCACGCACGCCAACGCTTAAGTACACCGATTTCGAAAACGAGAGTTAAGTGAGCTGTGCGTTTTTAAGGGGGTGTGGGGATAAAACCGTAAATCGCTTCGTTCACGACACTCGCGACCGTCCCGGACGTACGTACAACGATCGATCGATTTCCAAAGGATTTTCCATTCTATCCAGTCGTGAAAAAAGTACATTAGAAAGTTGATTTCCAAGACGTACAGATAGCCAGCACGAAATTTTAGTGGGATTTGATTATGAATATATTTATTATGAGTTATGACAAAAATAATTTTAAAAAAAGGAAAATATTATGTATCTACAGATATGATATAACGCCATCAAAATTATAATGGATTTACACTGTAGAATTCGATTGAAATTGTTTATTTTTTTTAAAAAAAATTTGTACAATTTTTTTTGTCCTTTTATAGAATTTACAAAAAATATTATTAAATAGATAATAAATAATAATTATTATAATATAATAATAACGGTAATAAAAATATATTATAATACGATTCTCTTCTGCTAGTTCAAGTTTATAATAATTATAAATTTCTTTTTTCCAAATCATTGTTAAATAATAATAATATTATATATATAATATAGTCAACTTATTTACTTATTTATCTCACATGATTAAATAACATTTATTCAATAAAAATTGAGTAATACTCGTTGAAAACGAGACACGACTTTGCGTGAATCGCATACATATTCATAATATTAGAGATGAGTCAATTTTAAAATTTATTAACGATTCGGTGACTGTTCAAACAAGCGATTTGACTTAAAATATAAATGCTCGTACGAATAAAATTGGAATAAATTTATTTATATATATATATACACAATATTATAGTAGTAGACTGGTAGTAATCGACTAGTCGTCTCGTGAAAAACATGATGTAGAACGTATGTGCATATATAATTTTAAAAAGTAATTGATTTTTTAACGACGTACAATATTACACCATGTGACGTCGTCCATTATAAAAAATTGTCATTCGATACAATATGATATTATATTTATGAACAAATTTCGCTCGTTACATAACGATCGTTATTTGGTCTGTACTCTGTACGAGTTTTTTTTTTATATTATTTATAACATATGCATTATACACTTCTTATTGCTTTTATATAGTCGTGTTCCAAACCATATTTTATTATTATAATAATAATAATAATAATGTGTATCTACGCATAACACGCAGAGTACATCAATAAAACGAATTATTCATTAACAATAATATTATTATTATTCAATTATATAATTTTATTTATATCTACTACACATCAGCATACAACAATGGTGTAAATATATAAGTAATATTTTTGGTTCTTATAATATATGAAACGAGTATAATATAATATTATATACACAATGGATTTATTTATCGTTTCATTCGCGTATATTATCTAAATTCTAGAATCTAGACGATAATAATAACAATGATAAAATAACATATTTAAAATATATTAGGTATATGTTTTATAAACGATAGGGAAAAAATCGTTTATTTCGGCGATATTGTAAATTGTATTTTATTTTTATGTCATAAAACTCGTAACGAATTATTATAATATATAGATATAATAGTTTGTTTTTTTAAAAAAAAAAAGTTTGTAATATAATTAAAAAAAAAAAACAAAAAAATTGATATCGTTAAAATAGTATATTATATTACATATACGCATATAAAATAAAGAGCTCGACATTTTTTTAGCTCCAGTCTTACCGTCTAAAAAATATCATCTATACAACTAAAAACACGTATTAAAAAAAATATAATATGATATAATATAATATAATATAATAAAGCCTAAGAAGTATAGTTATATGTTTTTTTTTTCATAAAAATTTAATTAATACAATATAATATGAAAAATAAAAGTAAGTAATAATATAATAATGTAATAATTGGACGGAGTTCATGAGAAGGGTGACAAGTCATTTTTGGCCATTTTTGGGTTATACATGAATTCTGTAGGAAATTTTACGGCGCATCGTTTGGTAACACTGTCGTTTACATGTGATCATTTGTTATAGAATTATTATCATGTGTGTTTAGTGACAAGTCAAAATGGTTATATGCGTAAGGGGACAAGTCAAAAAAGTTTTATGCATAAGGAGACTAGTCAAATCGGTTATATGCGTAAGGAGACAAGTCATATTATTCAAAACGCATTTTGTGATTAGTCATATTGGTTATATCATATAACCGATATGCGTATATAAACATATGCGTAAAGAAACAAGTTATGTTATTTAAAAATGCATTTGGTGATAAGTCGACAACGATTGTATTATTTATTATGAGTAAAAACGCGTGTAATTTCTAACTTGATTTATCTCGTAAAAACGTAATCGACAATAATTTACCTACAGCTTACAAGGATGAGTTACCTATAACAAATGAAAAAAAAAGATCTAATCTCATTATTGCCATTAATACCAAAAGTATATCATCCTTACTACATTAATTTAAAAACAAAAAAATAATCGATCCTATTATTTCTGACGAAGAAGAATTTTAAATTTATTATTTTATTATATAATATATTTTTTTTTTTACTACTTATTAAAAAAGGAATATTATAATTTTTTTTAGTTATTTATTCATAATATTTTTTATTCATATCTGTAAAAAATAAAATTGTTATTTAAATAAATTAAACTTGATAGCGATCAAAGTTATTAATTATTACAAATGATTATCACAATTCAAAATTATTATAATAGTATAAATTATAATGGTAACAATGTAGCGGTTTTGTTTCTCCTTCCAAATGGGGCAATACTTTTTGATATATTATAATCAAAAATTTGTAAATAGAGAGGTTAAATTTAATAAAATATAGCAATATTTATTATATATACATAATATATATTTATTGGTATGCAATATTCACTTATAATCACTTTTATTATTGTATATCTATTTTTTCATAATACGAATAAACTATTTGCCATTTAGTAAAAAAAAATTTAATTGTGATTAAAACAAATAATGTCTTGGGGGTATGGCCCCCACGACCCCCTAAAATCCTCCATGTACGAGTCATAATATGAGAAGAGGATAAGTCATTACATTGAAATTTTATTAATGACAATGGTAACAAGTCACAATATGAGAAAGGAGATAAGTCATAATACTATAACTATAATACTACGAGTATATATTAATTTTAAATGCAGAATGGGACAAGTCATTAAAAAATTATTAGAAATTAATTTACTTTCTAAATATTATTTTAAATTGTATATAATATTATAAAAAAACAATATCTTAAAATTAAATTCCATTTTAAGTATTAGAAAATATTTTATATAGTTTTTTCTCTCTCCTGAAAAGTAGCTGTTTTTGACTTGTCACCCTTCTCATGAACTCCGTCCAATTATGCACAACAAAGGTATAATATCTACCTAAATAAATAATAATATTATAGTTATCGATAAATGTATTTCATTATAATAGTATAGTTTTAGTTCGAAAAATTAAGAATTTTTTTTTTAAATTTTAAATCAAACGCGATAGGAGATTACGAAAAACAAAAAGTTCGCGCGATTTGCTCGTCGTTTATATAATACTAAACCGCTATATAATTATGATATTTGTATATGATACCAGTGGATACCACTTATGGACTATGGTTATAATAACTATTATAATATATTATTATTGTCTTCGTCATGGATAAAATAAAATAACGATTTCAACCAAGCGTCAAACATAAATATTGTGATGTAGCCAAATATATATAATTATTTATTATATAATATATTAGTTATTATTATTATTATTATTATGTACAAAATATATTTCATATAATAATAAAATACGTTAAATTAAAAATGTCCATTAACGCATAAACCATAACGATAACAGTGGTATAAATACTAGAACCGAGGTTACCGGAGACGTGGCTCCGTTGTAGAATCCTCCATACACCTGCAGATTAGCCGTTTCTATACTGTGCTTACAATAATCGCCGTCTAAAAAAAAAAAAAAATAAAAAATGAAATATTAAAAAATTGCACTCTGCCTATATTATATACACATATAGTTTACACGTGCGTGTGTAATAATATATAACGTAACGTAATATATTATATATTATTATATACAAAAACAGAGACGGATATTGTTATTGGCAATAATATAAAGTTATTTTTATTTATTTATCTTCTTTTTTTTTTATGCCCATATTGTAAGTTGTGCAAGGTTAACCGGTAACTCTTCTCGATCTTTATTTTTTCATCATAAACATTAAATATACATACCTATATAAACTGAAATATATATAGCCGAACAAGTCCAGTTTTTTCCACAGTCAGCGCAAATTATAATAATATCGCACTAAATATATTGGAATATTGAAAAAATTGTTGGCCATGTTACAAATTTTGTTTATTTCGATAAGCTTCTTAAAACATTATAAGTAACACGTGCGGTTTTTTTTCGTTTTGTTTTTTGCAATATATACGAGTTATGTATTGAGTTTTGTACGACTCGTCGATATCAATAAAATTATTCCAAAATGTACCTATACTCCTATTAGTTTTTGTATATTATTTATAGAATTGTGGATACGTACCGTAAGTCCATCCAATAAACTGTCCTGTCCTGAGGTTTTCGTTTCGTAACCATTCTTCGAGCGGTTGGAAAAATTCCCTCAAGGCCGAACCGTCGAGTCTGTTCTCGCCGATCACCAACGACAAGGTATCTCTCCAGTTCTCCGAAGATCCGGTTTCCATTAGTTTCCTAAATAAATTACATTAATCCATCATTGTATATAATAATTAATAATTAATAATATAATATAAAACACCATCAACAGATATTTTCATGCTTTGTTGTAAATAAAATATTATCTAACGAAATCGAAAATAATCAATTAAACCATTACGTTACATATTAAACTTTTGAGAACGGTCAAACATATATTTTATCCGAAAAAATTGTAAAAGCGTAGTATTATTTTATTTTTTTACTTTGAGTCCAACAAGGAATATAAATATATATATATATGACTATCGTAAATCCCCTCATTCATTATAATATAATGTATATTATACAAATGTGATTTATATATTATGATGAATAATTTGTGCTTTACATGTTGAATCATATAGAAACCGGCTGAAAAAATTAATTCGAGGGAACGTACAAAACAATGTGTTTGTAAAATATACCAAAAGACAAAAATATATATATAAAAACTATAATTTGCGTTCGTAAATCCGGCTTTTGTACAAGAGTCTAACAATTTATGATTTGAGAAACAACAAATTGAAATTTTTGACACTCGAAATACGATTAAAATTATTCAAAACGTCCGGTGCTCAGCAGATTTTTGTTCTGTAAAATATTCGAAATTCGATTGAAAAGTTGGATTTATATTTTAGCAAAACGTTTTTTAAACATTCGAAACGTACATATTATAATCGGAATCATTATTATTTTTATTATTATTATTATTATTATTATTATTATTATTATTATTATTATT
>JAIUCT010000016.1:2397058-2424847 GCA_021307375.1 Tetraneura akinire | reverse complement strand
TAATAATAATAATAATAATAATAATAATAATAATAATAATAATAATATTATTATTATTATTATTCAATTTTTAATGTTATAAACGCTCGCAAGATATAATATAATAATATATATTTTGTATTTCGTTAAAAGTAGGTCGACGACTTTGAAAGTTCATATAGAAAAAACGTATTATTTTTTTTTCTCGTTTCGTTTTTGTTATTACGAGATAATCGAGCAGGTTTTGGGACATTTATAGTCATTCGCGCGTTATGTCTGTAAATTTCTCGGCTAGTATTGTGATTCAAGGCTCGACGCTACGAATCAATATCGTCGCAACACGCAAATAATCACACCGTAATTTAATATTTTATCTCCATTTGAATATAGCAAATATAATTCCGCGTCTGTACCTATATTTATTTATTTATCGAATCAAATGAAAAACGTTATTGTGTTTGTCGAATATTCAATGGAAAAGTCCATAATATAATAGTCATAACTCATAAAAATATTCCATGACCACGAGAGTACAAAAAAAAAGGAAAAGAAAAAAAAGATTTTTCAATACAAAAATTATTCAATAACGTTGTGTTTCCCGTAACAAAGTGTGATAAAAAATCAATTAATGAAACTGATAAATCGTACACTGCGTATTGCATTGAGCAAATAAATCATTTTAGATAATGCGTATATTATTGTAACCTGCTATTATTGTACGATAATTGGAAAAATCTGAATTTGATTTGATTTATTACTTTCAAAAATATAACGTTACACAACGCACGTTTATATCTGTATAATAATATACGTTTTGTTCGTTATAGCATCACGTTCAACGTACCTTGTTATATTGATTATTAAATCGTTTTTTTTATTATTATAATACATTGCAAAACTTAAATGGAGTAAATCTTAAGAAAAAACCGTTTAAATTATATAATAACAATAATAATAATTATTATTATTATCATTACTGGTCATATCATATTCCGACGAAACTTTGACACACAATATAATATGATATTACATACCTACGTAATTCGATATTCAATAGAGTGATACCTATATAATATGTATAATATTTATATTATATATTATATCAATCGTCGAAATACATAATAAATAAAAATAAATAAAATACATATTTTATAAAATATGCGACCGTGTTATGTATTCGTTCGCTGAAGACTTTAACGACAACATTACGATGTAGTGTTTATAATTAGTCATTTTTTCTTCTCCCGGGATCGTTTGTGAAGTATATAATATAATAATATATCATTTATTATACCGATATTATACGAGTTAAATTACCGTAACACGTTAACGACACAACGTGCGCCGATTTTTAATTGTATTATATACGTTAAATATAGCTATATTCATTATGATCGATTACATTAAACGGTCCAACGACGATCTATATGGACGGAAATATTATGCAACTAGCAGTGCCAATGTACGATACGCTAAAACGAGTGGGCATACATACAAGAAACGCCGGCGCAGCCTAGTATAATCTGACGATATATTAATATGTTATCGTGTACGTGATCGTAAATTTAAGTATTAACAGGTAGCATCTTAACGGATAACACTATGAGAGGGGCTCGCGGTGTATAATCTTCGATCGTCGTTACACACAAACCACAAACTTGTAAAATAAAACAAGTCGTCGCGAAGAGAGCGATAAAATATTGAAAATTCAAACATTTACATCAGAAAAATTTCCAGATGCGTTGCAATTAAAAACGGTTTTGACATTTTATTATTATTCGAAAACAAACGTTGTTTTAGTACGATATAATAATAATAATAATAATAATAATAATAATAATAATAATAATAATATTATTATTATTATTATTATTATAAACAGGAATGCATTGGTCAAACAAAAGGACGTTTTTCACGGCAAAAACAAAAAACCGGTTTCAAAAAGCTGATGGTCAACAGATAATGAGAAGAGTGGATTACAGTATCGCGATTCGCGACAATGGGCGAATTTCAGACCAGTGGTAGAAATAATACATAAATACATAATATAATAAATTCGTATAATTTACTTTGGTACCAGGAGGATAAAATTGGAGCTAAAATTTTAAAAGATTTTAAACTTTTGAAAAGTAGTAGTTGTCATCACTGCAAATTGCATAAAATAATACATATTATAGTTATTTTATTTTTACGATATAGTTTTAATTTAATAAAAAAAAAGTGAATACACTATATGTCAGTATATGTTATTTAATTTGATATTTTTAGGAGCAATAAAATATATTATCTGTTTTTCAATAATATTCTGATATCGAAAGATTATTTTTTTTTTTTTTTGTTGTAAAATTGACTATTGAATAGTTCTAATTTTTAATAGTTGTTTTGAGGTAATAATTTGCCCAGGTGCAAATCTTCAACGGGCACCTAATTATATTTTGATTATATATTTTTTTATACCTACTGTTTAAATACATATTTAAAATAATATAAATAATTATATATTATTATTCATTCAACACAAATATTTGTTCGATATTAATAAAAAATTATAAACAAAAATAAATATTAAAATAATTTATTACTCTCAATAATTCATAATAAATTAATAATTACATCTGTACATTTAATAATATAAATAATTTATCTAATATTGTTAAACTGTTGCCAAATTTGCTAAATATTTGTTGACGATAATTTATTATGACTGGTTGTAAGTCTACTGTAGTCTTTAAGAATATTTTCATTACCAATTATTATTATTAATATCATAATTATTGAACTTTGTGGGCCCCCCACATATTCGTCAATAATTGGGCACCGGTGCAATGCAAAGGTACTAAAATATTATAATAGGAATTACTTTGGTACACCACATAAAAAAAAAAAAAAACTTATTTTGATAATGTCTTTAAAATATAATATATCATTTTTCTAAACTGATATATGACTTCATGTACATTCTATTTTGAGGAAATAAATATATATATATATATGTATATTATATACATAATGTGAATATTAAATAATATATTATATTATTTTTAATATAAAAAATTATCAATAATAAATAATATTATTATAGATGACCATATAAAATCTTACGTGATTATTGTTTTATTATTTTTGTGTTTATTGTTCATTATTATAATATTAGTATATCAATTAAAAATTTATATAATGTAACATTTATTTTAACTTTTAATATGTTTAAAATTTGTGAAAAAGAAATAAATAAAATTATATTATAATAAATATTGAGGCACCTGTTTCCATTAAAAATTATTATGTAATGCCTAATTACAATAATATAATATTGTCAAAAAATATAATAATAATAATATGTTGTCAACTTGTGAAATAATCTTTTTAATTTTAAATTGTGTACGAAAATATTAAATTAATTTATAATTATATAATTTAACCTATACAATTTAATGACAGAATAATAATTTTTGTCGTGTATATAAAAATAAATAAAATATTATATTATAATAATATTATATATGGTAATTTGTACTGTTACGTGATAATAACTGTGACCTTATTGTTATACTATATTTGAATAATACCGGAGTGTTACTTAATATTATTATTATTTGTTGAGATAATGAGATAATTATAAACATGTAGAGACGTAGAGGAAAGAATTATATCTAGTTATTGTTGTAGTATGAAAATATAATATAACAATTTTTATTTTTTTTTTGTTAATTTTAAGTTTATGCTTTAATGAGACGTAAAATACGAGTAAGTAAAATATTTAGAAAATAACGATGTTATTCATATAGGTACCTTTAGGTTGATAATAAAATATGAATAATATTATTAATTATTATAATTTAGACTATAAGTTTATAAATAACAACTTCCTATTTAAAATAGTGATCAAATTAATAAATAAATGTATAAATTATAGGTACGCGCGTTTTTCATACTTTGTAGTAATATGTCGATCAATTTGAAAATGTGAAATAATTCATCAAACCGAAATTAAACCAAAATGTATTGAGTTATTTAGTGATGAATATTCGTAGGTACATATTTACAAAAATAATTTTTTGTTACGAATAGATAAAATAAGTTATTCTTAGAGTAAAAATAAATGAAATGAATATATTAAAATATGTAATCCGTGTATTGATTGTTATTTATAGTGTAAATCGTATAATTGTAAATTTTAAAAAGTATATATAATTTATATTAAAGAAAACTTTAGTTTTAGTTTGATTAATTATAATAATAATTATTGAATTTCGTAAAAAAACAACAAAAAAATTTTACCTTTTTTTTTATTTTGTCGTCACGAATATAATATTTTACATACCCAACGGTATTATAAGATACGGGGATAATATTGAAATTTCGCGTTACCGGATGTTTGAAAGGGGACTTTAAGGGGGCGCCGCATTTCCTACCTCTTCGTAACGCGATACTTCGATCGCTCCGTGTCGAGGGTAAAACGTGGCGGCGTCCTCGAGTCATTATATTATAAAATATTATTATTATAGTTACCGGGAATGCTGAAAAATTATCTACCCTATAATAATATATGATAATATTATCATAACGTTATTATTATCGACAATAATATTAACCAGTAATCGGTCGGATAATATAATAATTTTTATTTGTTATAAGTATTATGTGATGGTGACCGTGCGCGTGTTCTTCGACATAATGAACATCATGACGTCGGGGAGTCGTGGCCAAACGTGATCACACAATAACGCGCGAGCAAATATCCGAAGAGAACGAGCGCGCGTCCGCGTAGGTTTACCCGGCGGGTGAAAGGGGATACACGGTCGGCTCTCGAAGGTCGACGAGGCCACCGATCCTTCCATAGTCGCGCACCCTTGACTTAGCGCTAACAACCGGTTTGAACGAGAGACGAGCTATCGAAAAATACGAGCGCTATAAAGTATACCTATAATAATACCGCATTATGTACAATATAATATGTAATACGTTTAATGTGTGTAATGACGAAAAAGGACAGAGAAATACGAATCGGACGGCGATGGAACGATTTGTCGGGTGGGAGGAGTCTGCGTGTTAATTCGCGTTTGAGTTGGAAACTGATTCCACCGTCCCGGATTACTGGTTTTTGACAATATAGTCTTTCTGGAGACGGTCCAAGAAGAAGCGCGGATATATATAGCAAAAGCCGGCGTTCCAACCATTATCCATTCAATCGGTCGCTGGACTGAAGAGAACCAACAACCCGACAAGGCTTCAAGCAAAATGGTAAGATTCCATTTCAATTAAATATTTTTTTCGTATGTATACCGAGACGCGACCGCGATGTAGGTGTACTTAATAATAATAATAATATATATTTATATTATATAATATCGTTCGATTACTTTATATGTATATAATTTTCGGTCGAAGAAATTAAGTTAAATTAAAAAAATAACTCATATAATCATTATTAAAACTCAGAAAATACTTATTTTTTTATGGGTTGTAGACGTCGGATTCTGATTATTATTCGGAATACGGAAATTATTTATTTTTTGGGTCAGCAAAATTATAAAAATATATCACGAAAAACAATAAAATATTTAAGAAGAATTTAATTTTGAAGATATACCTACATTGTATTTATTAAGTATATTCACGTAGATATTAATGTACACGCGGGATAATACATTTTATATTAAATATGTCAAAATTTTAATCACTGATTTATAATTTGACTAAATTTTATTCAGAATAATTTTTTTTTTTTGTTTGAGTGCAATGATTTATCGTTTTATTCAAATCTTAATAATAATACAACATATCAATATTATCATTTTTATACCGTCTCTTGTCTTTTTTTTTTTAATTAGATTTTATACAGATTATCCAACATCCATCGACTAATTATTAATTAGACTAATTAATTTCAATTATAGTAAATTTATCTCTGAAAATGATGGTAGATTTAAAATGAGTTATTCATATTATAATAATTGAAAAATAAATAAACTATAAATGAAACAAATATTTATAATAAATAATTTTTCTAAAAAAACTAATTTCAATTTTTAGTAATTCATTTAAATAACAATATCTAAAAGTATAATATTTAAGACTTTTATATAATGAAAAAATATACGAATTTTTATTTAATATAACAAAAAATATTATATTTTAACGTTTTAAGTAGTATGATTCTCTACTAGTCATCCTATGTTATATATAAAAACAAATATTTTTGATGAATAATTATAAAAACTAGTTATGAACATTTTATTTATTAACGTACAGGTTTATACACATATTATATTAACAACATTTGATCTATTACATAATTTAAATTCTGATCATTGCAATCTATTTATGCATAAAGAAATCATTTTTCATAATAAATTATTTTATTTTGTACTTCAAAAAATTTTTGTTATCATATTAATATTATAATTTAGAGATCGTCAATTTATGGCCTTTATTTCTCTAATATTTTTTAAAATTTAATTGAAAAACCTATAACCATTGGCGCAATTAGAGGGGGTGCTTTGGGTCCTTAGCACCCCACAAGTCAAAATAAGCACCTCTATAAAATCTGAATAAGTTTAAAAAAAATATATGGTTGATAAAAGCAATATACGGATCGCCGTATAGATTTAGTATTATATAATTTATAATAATTCAATTCATTTAAGGCTACGGTGACTATGGATGCAAATTCGGACGAAAATCTGTTCTGACGAATTCTGACGATATCGTGGACTCCGAATTCGCATCCATAGTCACCGTAGCCCAAATGTAGTATTAATTCATAATTATTATTTCTTATTAATTTTAAAGACAATTATACTTAATATATTTTATAATAAAGGTATGTTTAAAAATGACTTTTATATTATATGACTAAGCATGTACTTGTATAAGGTTTTTGTTCCTATTTTCAATTATTGTGTAATAATAAGCAAATATTTTTGTTTTGTGTAAAGGGGGGGGTATTCACGATTTGCAAAACTACCTGGAACTTAAGCACCCCCAAGATTTGATTTCTAGTTGCGCCTATGCCTATAACTATAATATGTTAAGAGTTTAAAGGAAAAACTGAATTTTTAATTAATTAAACGTTGAATAATGTATTAGCACAAAGTAAGAAAAGATTTTGTTTAATGACGTTATTGTTTTTGACTAATTATGAATTATTCGAACAATTCAATTGTATGTTATCATTAATCAGTTTAATTAATTATCTGCATCTCTATATTATATTTAAAAGTAAAACGACACAGTCTACATGAAATATAAATTCATAATTAAATATTTATTTAATTTAAATTTTAAAAGTTCATAACTAAAGATCTAAAGACATCCTTCATAGAAGTTATATATTATAGAATATTTATGCTTATCCCAAAAACATAATATTATTCCCTCCCTTTTTCATATTCTAATTAACAAATGAGAATACCATTTAAAATACAATATGAGTATTGTATTATTACGTTACCTACCTATAATTTAATAATTATCATTATTAAGATAATAATATTAATTGAAAAAACTGAATGAAAAATAGACTAAACAAAATGCCTATTTATTAAAATTACTGGAAATATGAGAATATAAATAATTAAAAAAATATTTTTTTCCAGATTCAAGCTGCTTTCTTAGGATTCCTTGTGGTATCCTCCGTATTTGCAGGAGACACACCACTTAAGAATAATGAGAAAAATGAGAAGAAAGAAACCAGAAGTTTAGAAGGATTCCATTTTGCATCTCAAAAGGCTAACTTCCCGTTTGCTAATCCATCTGCATACTCATTTGGTGTCAATAGTTTTGCCTCGTCCACTCCAGCTCCATTTGTATTTGACAGCTCGTTCTCTACTACAGCTGCTCCATTCAAATCAGTTTCATACAGTTCTACACCAGCACCGTTATTAGGATTTAGAAATTCTTTCTCCAATGGATACTCCAGTGGTCTTGCAGCACAATCATTAGACGTTACATCCTTAAGTGGATTATCTACGCCAGCTCCATTAGTTAATAGTGCATCTTTCATTGGATCTTCTACTCCAGCTCCTATTTTTGATGGAACCTACGTTTCTTCTACCCCAGCAACTTTAATTGGATCATCTACTCCAGCATCGATTGTATCGGGTGCCGCTGTATCTGATGCAAGTTTTGCTTATTCATCTACACCTTCAGTTTTAGTAGGTGGATCTGCCCCAGTCGTTTCATCAACTCCGGAACCAGTTGTCTTGAATAGATCCCCAGCTTTCGCTACCCAATATGGATCGTACTATTCAAGTTTTGCTCCAGCTTACTCACAGGGCGCAATTGTAAAATCTGAATCAGTTGGTCATGATGCTGTCGAAGTAGCAGCAGTTCAACATGTCCCTGCACCTCACCATGAAATTTCAATCACTAAAGAAGTACCAGTTCCGTACTACGTTCAAGTTGAAAAGAAAGTTCCATACCCAGTCTTAGTGCGTGTACCACATCCATACCCAGTTACAGTAGAAAAACACGTTCCATACGCCGTGAAAGTCAATGTTGACCGTCCAATTCATGTTCCTCAACCATATCCAGTAGAAATTGAGAAGAGAGTGCCATATCCAGTTGAAAAACCAGTACCATATGAAGTTAAAGTCCCAGTTGATAGACCATACCCAGTCCATGTGCCAGTTGAGAAACCAGTGCCCTACGCTGTTGAGAAGCCTGTGCCTTATCCAGTAAGAGTAAATGTTGATAGACCTTATCCCGTAGAAAAACCAGTGCCATACCCAGTACCAGTAGAAAAGCCAGTGCCATATCCAGTAGAGAAAGCCGTGCCATACCCAGTAGAAAAATTAGTACCATACGCAGTTGAAAAGAAGGTTCCTTATCCGGTAAGATACGATGTCCCGGTTAAGGTTCCAGTTCCAGTAGAAGTTAAAGTTCCCGTGACTGTGGATAGACCTGTACCATACCCAGTAGAAAAGAAAGTACCATACCCAGTTCAAGTTCCAGTCGAAGTTAAAGTACCCGTTCCAGTTGCTGCTCCCGCTCAACGTTTCGCAACTGTCCATTACTATCAACAATCTCCAGTTGCTGTAGGTTACCAATCAGGTTATAAGACAATCGCTGCTGATGGTATTCCAAATGTCTACTATAATACACCCTCCAACGCTGTTATCCTTAACGGCCAAACCTTGAAAACTCCAGAAGAGTTGGCCATTACCGGATCTAAATTTTCATCCGGATATTACCCAGCAAGTGCAGCAGGTGCAGCAGGTGCAGCATTTTACAGCAGTACCTCTAGTCCAGCCAGCTTCTACAGCTCCACATCAGCCCCAGCTAGCGTCTACAGCTCTACATCAGCCCCAGCTAGCTTCTACAGCTCTACATCAGCCCCAGCTAGCTTCTACAGCACTACTTCTAGTCCAATAAGCACATTTAGCTCAACTGCCAGCCCAATTGGATTCTTCGGCTCAAATTTCGCCCAAGACGGTTTCGTTTCAGGTTCTTCAGCTCCATTCGGATTCGACCAATTCTTTGGTACATCGACTCCAGCTCCATTAAACTCTCTTTCTGCTGGTTCAACTTCAGCTGATGTATCATCTATATTGAAATCGGCTAATATTGCATCATACGGACAAGAAACAGTTTCTATCGGTGGTCAATCCAGCAGTGTTAATGAAAAAATAGAATCAAAAACTGAAGAAAATAGTGTAACAAAGAAGTAGATTACGAAGATACAAATTTAATTGAAATGGAATTTTAATTTTTTTTAAAAATATATATTATAATATTTTTTTTTTATATTATTTTTGAAAAATGTTTCTGTTAATAGGAAACTTAATGCGTACATTTATAAATATTTTATTTAAAGTATTCATTTGTAAAATTATAAATAAATGAATAAATGATGAACAATAAAATAGTTGTAATATTGTTATACAATAGTTAGAAAAAAAAATTGGTAAAGCGTATAATAAAGAGACCGTAGAGACAGACAAACAAAGAGAGAGAGAGAGAGAGTGAGTGAGAGAGAAGGAGAGGAAATACGTAGATTCAAATCAATAATGCCAGATTACGGTGACACAGTAATGTACCTACTAGTGACCAAAATATAGAGGGGAGTTTTCCAACAATATTTTGTTGATACATTAAAGAAAACAGTATAAAATATAACATAGACCGAATATACGTTAGTCATAATTATTAGATGTTGGTGGAAAGTAGATTCTATATGAAAACTTTTTATACTGTGTAAAAACCATAACATTTATTGATAATGTTTATTTTACAACCCAACTTAAAAATAATACTACGATAATTTTTTTTTTATTAAAAGCATTATTATTTTTAAAACCAGTGTAAATATTTATTCAATCAATGGAAGTAAGTACAATTCATGAAATATAAAATATATCTATATAAATTTAATATAATTAATATATTAATATTAATTATTAATATTTTTTTATTAATTATTATAATATACTCTTATTTATATCATAATTCGTATTTTTCATTATAATAGAGAAACAAATATGAAAATAAAATAAAAATATAACTATTATTTTATTAATTATGAATATTAATAAAATTGTATACCAATACAAATTATTTTTTTTATAAATTTTTAAAATTAATTTGTAAATAAATAATATTTAATAATATTACCACAATGAAATATAAATATTATGTATAAATTAAAATAAATTAAAATATTTTAATTTATTATTTTTTCTTTTTATAAACTTTTATAGTAAATTATAATAGCTTTTTAAAAGTAAAATATATATTTTATTAAAAATCAATCGTAGAATTAAAAAATGTATGTTCTAAATTATATTTTATATCTTATATAAGTATAAATAAAATATAGACAAAAATTATTTTATTATTTCACCCTTTAATTATTATTAAATATATAATCAATAATTCTAATAATTATAAAAAAATACATAAATTTTGAATTCATTTGCAATAAGAAATAACTATTTAATTTCAATTGTATCGTATCGTATTGTGTATAAAATCTTAAAATCAACTATAATTTATCTAACGAATGCCTTGTACAGATAAAATATTATACAAATATATATTTAATAATTTTTATTATTATTATTATTTAAATTTTAATACATAATAAATAATAATAATAATATTAATTTATTATTTTTATCGATTTGTGAAAAATATTTTTAAAAATATATCAATTTGTTTACCTAAATTTATTATTAACCAATTATTGTAAAACTAACTTTAATATAAAGATTTAATTTAACAATATTAAATTATATCAACTTTTTAAAATATATATGGAATAGTATTCATAATGATAAGTAATAAGTAAAAACATAATAACTATAAATTAACACAATACATATGTGAAAATTTGTTCATGTGCGCAATTGTAAATATTATATTTCATTATTCATTGTTATGAACAAATAATGTTTTTTTATTAGATAAAATGATATTCTAAAAACAATAATTATAATAATAATAATAATAATAATAATAATAATAATAATAATAATAATATATAATTTATATTTATTGTGATGAGATTAAGACGATTTATATTTTCCTGCTTTTCCGCTGTAAACACAATCGAAATTAATTATTTAACGAATTACTTTCAAGTTTCAACCAGAACTTCTAGACAAAATTTATAATAATACTTTGTGTATTGATCTATTCGTTCCACAAACATTTTAAATGACATTTCTCCGTTTATTGCGGTTACACGACAAGTCTTTAATGCTACTCAAATATTTTACGGTTATGTGTATATTGATGCTACGCGTGAAATTGACAGATTTGTATTGTATTGTACGTATTATATCAGGTGAACATAAGATTCAAGTCACAAAATTGTTGGAGATAACATTGAAAACGTATATACTCGTAATTCCAATATTTATTTTTGTACCAATTATGATTTTCTGATCACACTGTAGATACATAGTTTACGTTATTATAAATTGTAAAAAAGAGACTTTATGTCTCTATGACATATATTAGAAATCAGAAACTAAACATTTCCTTGTGCGGTTATTAAATGGAAATTAATACATATTTATTTTTAATTTTCGTTGTTTTACAGAAACAAAAATGGTTATTTTTAACGTTATTATTAACACACGCGTTAGCGGAACACAAGACGTCGTCATCGTCATCTAGTAGAAAACAAATCGATAGTTCAGAAGAATCAACCGAATCCAAACAACCGGAGAAACGAGGTTTAACCAACGTTTTGAGTTTCGGTAATGGAATAAATTCGCATACGTCGCCGGACAATTTAAATTTCCCAGAATTCTCGTTTGAAAATAACAACGATCGAGATGTAAACGACAGAGACGCCAACCATCAATCATTGGCAAACAACGAAAATGAAAACCACAGCGGAGGCTTTAGTCAATTGTTCTTTGACAGGGGTACCCAGAATAACGATGGCAGCACACAAGAATCGAGTGCTGGAACGGACGATCATGGATCATTAGAGAGGAAAAAAATCAACAATAATCATGGTTGGACGGCTAGTATATTCAACGGCGATGGAAAAAACGATATTTCCGGACGAGGAGGTTACCACGGTCAAGACAACAGGGATGCCGCTGAACAACACGATATAAGCGATTCACAGCAATTTCAAGGATTCCAAGGATACGGTGGTGGCGGAGGAAATTTCGATGCTCACGGTGAATCCAACAACGGTGGCTACGGTAGTAGTATGAACGTTGGCGGTTACGGCGGCGGCGACGAATTTGACAACGGCGGTTTCTCGGGAAGCAGCTATGGAGGAGGCGGTCACGGAGACGGCGGATTTGGGGGTGACGGACACAAGGGATCTGGTCATGGAGGAGGCAATTTTGGTGGAGGACACGGTTACGGATACGGCGGGCATGTGAAAACGGTATACGTGACGAAAGAAGTGCCGGTACCGTATCCCGTTCACGTGGAAAAGAAAGTTCTTTATCCCGTCCGTGTTCCGTACGAGAAACCAGTGCCGTACCCGGTGCACAAACCGTATCCAGTGCACATCGAGAAACAAGTACCGTACCCGGTCAGAGTCCATGTGCCGCAACCGTATCCGGTAACCGTTGAGAAACACGTACCGTATCCGGTCAAAGTTCACGTAGAAAAACCGGTTGCGGTACATGTGCCGAAACCGTATCCGGTGTACATTGAAAAAAAAGTGCACATAGCCGTTGATCACCCGGTCCCGTATCCGGTCAAAATACCCATCGATCGTCCTGTCCCCGTACACATACCGGTGGAAAAGCCGTTCCCGTATCCAGTGGAGAGAAAAATACCGTATCCAGTGAAGGTACCGGTTGACAGGCCTTATCCCGTACACGTTCCTAGACCGTATCCGGTGCACGTGGACAGACCGGTCCCATATCCGGTTAAGGTGCCGGTAAAAGTGCCGGTCAAAGTGCCTGTGCCGTACCCGGTGGAGATCAAAGTTCCGGTCCACGTACCGGTCCACGCGCATCAATCCCACGGTTACGGCGGTAATGCTCCGGGAAAACATTACGACGCGTATCAGCAAGAAGGGAATGTTCGAGAGAATTCAGCCAACTCGGGCTACGGTGCACCATCATTCACGAATAATTACGAAAGCGGTTTTCCGTCGTTCGGCGGCCAACACCATCACGGGTCGCCCGAGGCTAACGGCTACGGCGGCAACGAAAATTATGGGGCGCGCGGGTGACCCATGACCACGTTACTGTTACCAATAGTACATTATAATATATTATAATATAGTAAGTGATTTGTTGCCATTTTATTGAGCCCTCGTCGCGTGCACCACACGAAGTAAGCAATTATTCAAATAATAAATTACAAAATTATAATATAATTTTATACATTATATTATATATATATATATATAGTTAATATATTTTAATTAAAAATACTTATATTATTTAATAATATCATAATATAGTATGTAGTTGTACACTTTGTGTTGTCAAATCCGTAATATATGAGTTAAAATTTTTATTATTATTAAAATGGTCTTATGGTTGACACAAATCAGTATCCAATTTGTCTGTGAGTACTGAGTATGTTTACAATACGTATTCAGTTTTTAGAACTTTTATAATCTTAATTTTAGACCATTAGTGTAGTATTATAACGTCTTCTCGCGGTTAACTCACGAGGTGAAATTTCGCCCCAGAAATGTTTAATAATACGATATTACACGTATTACAGGACGAAAATATGAAATCGCCATCGTCGATATGCGTTCAAACGAAGGGGGAACAAGAGACGGAAAGTCACCAGATCACTATTTTATGCGGACGATATACATATAAATTTTAATACAATGTTCTATTTAATAACGAAATTTATTTACAGAACATTCCGGCCCCGCATAATATATTATTATTATTATTATATGAAACGAGCTAGTTATTTTTATATTACTATTTACTATCGATCCGCACACGCAATTCCTGCATATCCGCGTTTTCCCGCACTATAATATAATATAATAATAATAATAATAATATATAGTAGATTGCGGAAAACGCAAAAGCAATTACCGATTACTCCGGTTGTTACAAAATGGTTTGAAAACTAAAATGAATTCTACTTTCGTTTCCCGTTCGGTATGTTATTATAGCGTACCTATATACGCGCTCGTATATACTAACAACGACATACCGCATTACAGGAGAAGAAACCGAAACCGTTCGGCAGCGTACCGCCGAAGATTGTGTGCGGCACAATCAACCTCCCATCCCCGTATCCGAACCATATAAATAATATAATTCGTACTAATAATTGTAATAGTATGATATTCGTCGAAATCGTATCCGCGACGAGTTGACAAAAAAATCATAACAAATAACAATAATATTTTACATAGAACGTTTATAAAATATTAAAAATATTATTAAATAGACGCGTTGTTATCGTATATACCTACGCAGTCTACGAGTAATGATTTTATTTTATAATATTGTAACGAAATTCATTGCTGAGTACTTACCCGATGTAGGGGATATTTGCTGGCACGTGGTACTTCGATCCTGGATCGAAATCGGTTTCAGATCTGAGCACCGGAGGCTTCACTCCGCCAAGACGTTCCCTAAATTGAAAAAAAATAACGATTATCAATTTATATAGGTACTTAATAATACACACATTCTTACAGGTATATTATATTAAAATATGAAAACGAAACAACAAATAAATATAAAGATATAATAATTAAAATAAATATTATATGACGATTTTAAGTCTTTTTTAGAAATTAAATTAAATTATAATTTTCAATTGCAACTTGGAGTAATAATTTATTATTTAACGATATAAAAAATGTATTCATTAAACTACTTGACCTAATTTTATTTGATATTATACTTTTAGATACCTAAAGAAATCATGGATCATTGTTAAAAGTTGTTTACATAAATACATTTCTCCATTCATATATTTATATTATATTACTATAAAATATACGGTAAACTACAAGGCTAACCAATCGTTAAGAAAATTAATTATTTATTATTACACTGATTACTTCTTGAAATGTAAAATTAAAATTTAAAATTTATGAATTAGTTTGGTTTAATTTTATTTTTTAATAACTAGTTTTAATAATAGTTAAAATAGTCCATAATATACTACTAAATAGAACAAACGACGTCGATATTATAATATATTTTATGTTTTATTTTAGTCCTATCCAAGGATCAAATTATAATGACAAAAAAAAAAAAAAAAAAAAACTCTTCAGTTCTACTGAATTTTAATTAATTTTATTATTTATATACTCAATTATAAATTAAGAACCGGCTAATATAAGGTCAATTTAATAATAAATTTATTTGTGAGATTAAAAATAATATATATACAAGGAAAATTCTCTAGATCATATTAATAATTTCATATTATAATAGGTAATATTTATTTAAATTATTATGGTCCATAATTTGCGAGACATATTATTATATTTAATTTCTAAATCGTACCAATATATTCACGTATTGTTATTTTCTAAGTCAAATATAATTTTCACTTTATTCTCAATACCGATATAAATATTTATTTCATTTTGTTCTAAGGTCATTAACTATAGTAAATTTCCAGTACAAGAAATAAAAACACTACCTATGTAATAAATAATATATTTTTTTTTTATTAAATTCATTGATGTGGATTTTCTCACATATTAATTTGAATTAATTTAGCAAATCATTATGTAAAGTATATATAGGTACGTTTATATTTAATTATGTAAATGATTCATGTTATATACCTATGTATTATTGGAATAATATACTTTTAAAATATCAATAATTTAAAGAAAACAGCGATATTTAATAAGTTCAAATTAATACATATTAAGTAAAGTTTTTTTTTTTAAATTTGGCATTTCAAAATTAATACGAATTTGTTTAGTTATTTTTTAGAAATAAATATAATGTAAAACACATTAGATAATGAATGCATATTATGATTGTTATAAAATGTATATGAACACGATTTATCATTGAAAATTAAAAAATTATTAACAATATTTTTATTTTATACGCAATAAACAATAATAATTATAGAGATGTGCCTACTTGTTGTGTTCATTTTTAATGTATGTATCTATTTATAATATAAATAAGGACCGTCAAAGAATAATATTCTTTTCGTTACAAATCAGGAGTTTGTATCGTTTTATTAATTTGTAAATATTATGAACAATACAATAATACCTAATGGACCCACGCGATGCTGTACGAATTGAATTCACAAAATAATGTTATTTACCGTAAGTCCCACCAGTGGCAATTATATCGCTCTTTGTGTGTGGCTCCTTTAAATATATCCCATCGCCACAGGTCAAGAGCTAAACTAAACGGCAGAAACGTGAGCTTGTCCATGGCTAAACCGAACAGATAATTGATATTATGCGGAATATCATCGACGGAGTTTAATATCAAGCCCAGTGTTTGTAAATGTTTAGGCGTCGATATGGACAGTGATATTGCTTCACTCAAAGCTTCGTGAAACCCTTTGAAAATCAAAAAAAAAAAAAAAAAAAAAAAAAATATTTAGAGGAATAATTAATTTTACAAAATTATAATCAGAACGTAGTTCAATAAATACCTGGGTTGGCGCCATCACGGTATACTTTCGGTTGCCTTCTGTAATTCAAAAAGTATTGCACATGAGCCATTTCATGATGCACGGTAATAAAATCCTTCATATTAACTTGCGTACACATTTTAATTCTGAAAAATATGTTTCAAAATTATTACATTATGATATATTATCATCTCTAGTGTTGTACAAATTAATATATTATTCAGTTTAATCTTCTTATATTATATGCTATTATATATGGTATAATTAATTATAAGATACCTTAATATATATTATTATCATACAATGGTTAGTCAAAAGTCAGAACTAATATAATAATTAATTTTAAATGAAAACATAACGTTTGATATATATGATAATACATACTTAATTAATTTTTATTAACTATTACTTGTGAGTAATTTAAACCTAATATTTTCGATTTAAAAATATCATGATGACAATTTTTTAATTCAATAAATATATCAATAATAATTTTGTCACTTTTATAATATTATAATTAACTAATAGATAATACTTGTTATTTTACGAATTATGAATAATAGTTTGATTAATTTTTTTAAATATATAAAAAAAAACAATTAAAGACGTATTAAAATGTATTTTAGTACAATATAGACATATTTTATTAATCACCTATAATCTTGTCTATTACAAAAGTCCCAAGCGGACGGCTGACAGATTATTGGTTGACCAGGAAGTTCTTCGATGACCGAATTTGCCCAAAAAGTTTGGGGCATTGCACTCATATTTAACGATATGAAAAATTCTTCCGCTACTCTAAACATTGCAGCCGGTGTATATCCCTGTAAATATTTATCAATAAAATATACACAAATCTTATTTATGTATTTAAACTTAAATTTCAAAAATGAAAATAAAAAATTTATAACTCATACCTGTTTAATCATTTGTGGTGTGACATCTAAATAATTTTTACCCGGATACGGTATAGTCAAATCCAGAATGTTTTCCCAAGATTGGCCCCACATATTTCCTAAAAATATCAATATAATTAATATATTCGGATTATTTTATATTTTTAACAAAGCAAAATAATCTATTTATTTTACAATGATGTGTCTTTTTTATAAATTCAGACATTTTTTTTACCAGAAATAATGCTTAGATTTTCACAAATATCATATGTTTTCGGTTGGAAAATGGATGCAGTTGCTTGCAGTAACTTTATTTTGGTCATTTTTTAAATTTCTCAAAATTGACCCAATAGGAAAAACGACCAAAAAATGATGAAAAAAAAAAATCGAAATTTCAAAGAATTCTATATCAGTATTTCACCATAACTCAGACAATTTTGAACATAAATACTTGGAAATTTGATTTGATTTTAACATATGTACTGTTTATATATGGTACAATTTTGGAACCGTTACGTTTATTAATTGAGAAAATAGAACACTTTGAATATTTCCTAAAATTATCATTTTTAGCTCTATAATATTTGATAAAACAGGCAATTTTGGGTTTTATGATCTGAAAATTTTACTAAAGTATACTCTTATATTACTTAACATGACACCAAAATATAAGAAAAATTCAAAGTCCAATTATTTTTTTTATAGCTGATTAAAGTTATATCTAACTAATTAGATTGTTAGATATTTTTAGTGCAATTGAATATCTACGAATCTATATAAGTATTATTCTTATTATTTCTCAATACTTTTACAATAATGATTAATAAGGAAGAAAAATTGTTTTTAAAAAATTCTGAAAATTTTATTAAAGCATACTTATATATTCGATAATGTAGTTCCAAAATATTAGAATAATCTCAAATTGCAATTTCTTTTTATAGGGATTTGTATTTGAATTTGAGTAAAATCAATTTTTAAAGTATTTATATGGATTCTTATTAATATATTTCAATATTTTTTAATATTAGCAAAAAATTTTGAAAATTTTATTGAAGCTCAAATACTTAACACTAACTTAATACTTAACTTAAATTCAATTAATTGTAAATATTATATTTACGATTTTATATGTAGTTGTTTAAAATATAAAAATCAAGGGAAGGAATAAAGGTGTGGAAAGGATACAGGTGTAAAGTAGACATAGTGTTGAATTTTGATTAAAATTGAATGCAATAATTCATAAAACGATTTTAAGCGAAGTACTGTCAGAATTGGATATGTAAGTGACTAATTTGAGATTTTATGAGCATTTATATTGAACATTTATATATGAGACTGTATGAATGTAAAAATTTTAATCAATACATATATTATCTGATGAATTTCACTCAAAATTGTTTTTTTGAATGAAATGATTTATTATTGCATACAAATTTTAATCAAAATTCAACACTATCCTCTTTAGACCTGTATCCTTTCTACACCATTGCTTTTTTTAAATCGATAATATTATACCCAACACGTGAGCCGGTAACGGTGCCTCTCGGCTTATTCTTTCGGGCCCGTAAAGATCGCGTAACTTCTTCCTCACGTAGGCGTGTAGTTGTTCGTACAACGGTTTAATTTGTTCCCATGCATCTTCAAGTTCAAATCGCAGCGATGCCGATTCGTACGGGAACGTCCATGCTTCGGAAGCATCGGAAACGTCTGTTCGACATAAATTTTATCCGGTTAATAATGTCATATCAATAATTAAAATTACGCGATAACTATAAAGAAAATATCGCAAATTACTATTTAATAAAGCTGCTTGATTGGTGACGTCGACTAATTGATCGAACATGTCTCTAATTTTTTGTCCCGTTCTCCTTCTCCACTCTATCCACGTATGTTGCAATTCGTTCCAGTCCCGGCTTCGAGACATTATAACGTTTAAATCTGAAAAATAATAATTTAAATTTATTTAACATTCTGATAATATTTTGAAAGTATTATACACGTGAAAACATTTTTATTTTACGGACATACCTGGTTCTAATCTGAGCCCGCATTTCAATGGTTCGTCGAAAGCACAAATTGAAGCACTGTTATAAACGGCCAACATGTCGTTTATTAGGCGGTTGTACTAAATAACAAAACACGAGTTGACCATTATTATTTATTTTACACGATTTGAATAATATTTTATTTTGGATGAAATGAACGTGCGCGAGAGACATGCTGAGACACAGAAAATTTTCGTATCTTTTGTTCTAAAAGTCACAAAGCCGACGAGAAATAATAACAATATTGTGCGCTTTAAAATTATGACAATTAAGCATTCTATTCTCAAGCGCAAATTCATTAGGCTTATTGTAAATTACACGTTCGCATATAATACGAGTACAATAAAATATGGTTTCACTATTGCGATTCTTACTCTACTTAGCTGGTCCGGTGATAGAGCAGCGGGTCCCGGCATGGACAGAAATTTGAGCTGTCTTCTCAGGTTAGGATCGATAACGTTGTCCATATTTAATCTCTTCATAATTGAAAACACTTTCCTCTGAAATTCTGAATACAGCAATTGTTGTTCCAACTGTAACACGTCAAAGGAGAATGTTTTTTAGTTAGTTATATATTATAATAATTTGTACTGAATTTGGTAATCTATTAAAATTTTTAAATAATGTACGGCAAAAATTTATAATTGTAAGCAGAATTATAATTTTCAAATAATCGGTAAAAGAATAATAGCAAATAATATAGATTTAATACAGACGTTATATTAAACTCTGTAATTTTTAGTAAATATATGCTGAAATGTATGTAAATTGCATACACAAAACGCCCTAATAAGATAAAAATTCGAACGATTCTTAAATTATTATAACGAAACGAACAATAATGACTGTAACTATTTATTAAGGAGTACGACTTGGGCAATTTATAAATATACTGGTCGAAAGTCATAAAAATTAAGAATACTACGTAAGAAAAATTTATTATGCATTGTAGCACAGTCTTATTTTGATTTTTTTTTTTTATATCAAATTTAAAGATATTTCATGGTCATAGGGCTTATGAAATTGTTCTTTTATTATAAATAAAACCAAATCACGCATTAAAAAATTGCAATATTTTAAATAATTTAAACTTTAGTTTTCGTGATTATAATTTTGGAAATCGGTATTCAATGTGCCCTGTATGAGATCCCCTCATTATTCTAGAATATATTTCTAGATATATCATATATTTATATAATATTTTATTTATTTTTATTTTATCGTTTCACGGGACGAAACGCTTTACGATATCGTTTCGATTCCCACGTGTGTGGACCATGTGATACAGGACGGTGCTTGTTACAAATACCATTATGAGAATTATTGCGCTCGGGCCGTTTTTCAATAATTTTCGATCGCCCTGTACACGTTATGTTACATTATTATTATTTTGTTATTATACTGTGCTCCTGCTCGCAAAACGTTGTTGTGGTAAACGATACACGTAACAAGAACGCGTGTACGTCACATATTCCGTTCATTCAAGGCTAACTACGGGGTTCTCGTGCAATTTTTGGTCAAGATTCACATACGCATAACCTTTGGTCACACGCTGGCGGCATAAACAATACACGTCGTGGATAGGAGAATATAAATGAACGAATTTTTTTTTTCCATACCATCAGTTGCACAACTAACAAGAACTAACAATTATATTATTGTATTTTGTAATAATTCCGCGTATATTTAACGCACATAATATACGGTATAAAACTATAAACGCATAATGTATGTAGGTACAGCCGCCGTACACGAAATAAAGAGAGAAACGAACGATAATTTTTAATATCTTTACATTTTGCACATAATAATACAAATATCATATTTTAATAGTTTTGATTTCGTAAAATCGAAAAGACTGAAACCCCGAAAGGAAAACTATACACAAAAAAATGTACGAGTATATTGTCGAACAATTATTATTAATTTATAATATTTATACTACAAATTCAACGATGACGATAACGTATTTAGAATTTAATATTTACGTAAACGTAAAATATTATACCTACGTAATTTATTAAAATATACATACTGGCGTGTTGTTTTGTATATTATGAAATATAAAGTAACGTCCAAAATACGTGAGACGCAGCCTCAATCGAAGAATACAAACGGAAAACTTAAAAAATATAACGAAATACGCAATCACACGTATGGACTAAAAATAATATGTTTTTAAACTTGAAAATTTGCATAACGTTTTTGAAACGTATATTTCGTGCTCACCCATAAAACGCGTTCGACATACAAATAATTCGGGTGGTTCTGAACACGACGGTATTAATATACAATAATAATAAAATATTAATAATATTAATAATAATAATAATAATAATAATAATAATAATAATAATAATAATAACAATAATAATAATAATAATGATAGTGGCACATTATTATGTATAATATTTTATAACATAATTACAGGGCTGTATTTAAGTGATGGTCAGGAGGGGCCATAACCCCTGTCATCTGAAAGAAGGCGGCAGGGTTTAGGGCGAATACAGTTGAAATAGGAAATAAGGTATACAATGTTTATTACCTACAAAAATATCACTGATGGTGAAATGATAATTCTAACGCTCAAATAAGTAGGTACAACTTATTACCATATAATGTGGTTTTAGTAGTATACGCTGTTATTACTAGGTATCAAAAATAAGAAGATTTAACTGCGAGCAGCAAAGCAACCGGCTTTTTAATGGAAAGTTAAAGATATTTTTTGTTTTTATAGAAGTTCTCATATATCATATATTTATATTATGCTGACATGATGCGAAAAAGGGTGGCAAAATTTTAAATACGGTCATGTATAAATAACTAGAAAACACGCGAAAAAAATGTTTAAAAAATAATAATTAGATAGTGTTATACATAATATTAGGTACATATTACTATCGTTGGCTGGTTGAAGATATAAATAATAAGAAAAGTGTTTATTGTCACACGACATCAATCTCCGGACGAGAAAAAATATATTATAAATGTATCACCTGTAGGTATATTGTATTATCCATCATTCTAAAATAAGCTACAAATTTTTTTTGTCATCTATACATTTCTTTTTTTGCTTCCGTTTTATTGTGCGTCGGACACGTCACGTTGAAGGACTCGAGGTCCAATTAGAAAACAATGCCACCCTTATTATTATTTTGGAACGCGAGATTCAAAAAAAAAAAAAAAAATAAAAAATTTAAACCGCTCCTATCGTCGGAAAATATTATAATATATGTTATATTATTATTATTTGTATCGCATACGTAAAATAGGATTTTGAACATATTGTATATTTCGTATATGAAAAAAAATATATGCGTTTTTTGTATATTATATAAATCAGTATTATATGTCATATATTATAATATTATTATAGTGGACACGCTCACGACAATGTCAAGGTCGGACCCGACTACGTCAGTCATGCATATCCATCGTATTTATAATTATTATTATTATTATTATTATTATTATTATTATTATTATTATTATCATTATTATTAGTATTTAGTATAATAGAATAATATGTAATGTACGAGATTTTCCAACGACCACGCCAAAAGCGATTTAGCGAAACACGCGTATATAAGACCACAATATTAGTCGTGAAGTCTTTCGAGAAATCGCGCTGGACGCATAATGAGCTATTTCATGAACGTCCGACGCGACCTTCCCCAATAAAGTATTATAGCTGAATCGCGAATTTCGCTTTTGGTCACCATATTATTTGTGGTACACTGGTACATTGATACAATGATACCGCAGACGTGTTTGGTACGACGGGTAACCACAATAATCGCGTTATAACAATACGAGTATAACACGACATATTATTATAATATATTGTTAGTTTTTAATATTTCGATTATCGAACTCGTGAGATCGCGGTTATTAATGTTTAACCGTGTGCATATTAATATATTATAGCGTCCTCCGATCGGCTACCGCAGCGGTTAACGCAAATTAACGCTTTGTATAGATTACAAAATTAAATTCGTATGCCGGTTTATTTTACGATTTCAGACTATACGACGTTTAGTATACGTATATAATTAATAGTAAATCGTTAGTCGAAGAGAATAAAAATACTAAAATTACTATATTTTTATCTTATAATACTACGCGTAACCCTGTGCGTAGAGCTGTAGACATTTTAAATCGCATGCCGAAAACCGTTCGTTTTCTCAACTTAAAGAACTATGAAAATTGTTTGGAATACATATCTTAAAACATATAATAATAAAGTCAAAATTGTAAAATTGATTTTCCGAACTATATCAAAGTCAGTTAGTTTTTATTCTATTTTTAAACAGTTAAATAATAATTTTTATTTATATAAATAGTAAGAAGATCAAGTAAAACGATACATAATATACGAATATTTAATACGACACAATTATAATATTTTAATATGACGTATTTCATTAGCTGTATTAGAAAAACCGTTCAATACTTCCTAAATGTTTTTATTTTATAATGTATTACGTGTCTTCATATTTTTTTTTTCTTTTGTCACAACAGGAATTAAACGAAATAAAAATAAAACGAAACTCTTTTATTTTTTTGTCGTTTACAATATTGCAATCATAAAATATCTGTTTATTAATGTTAAATAACGATAACGTTACAAAATTCGCGTGTAAATGTAAAAATCACAATTTATATATAATGAGAAAATGAGATGAAGGTTAGATTACAATAATATACTATTATATGTTTTCTAATATATATAATACGTAGTAATAATATAAATTTATAATATTATATATTATAAAATATGATATAATAATGCAATAAAAAATATAAAATTTTAACTATTTTACACATTCATTAATATTCAAGATGTATCTTTATAACTTCAATGTCACCATGAAAAAGAAATTCGAAAAAATTTAATTACGATAAAAAAAAAAAAAAATGTAATTATTGTAATAAATTCATAATAATATTTTTATATTTAGGTATAAGGAAATTAGATTTATTACGCGTACGACCATTTAATAATACGACAATACTCGTATATATGTTATTAATTATTCAAAAGTTATGAAATTATCCTATAGGTACATAAATAAAAATAATACAATAAGCATGAGAAATGTGAATAATGTCTACCTATATCATTGAAAAAAATTATTATAAACAACATCGATGACAAATACTATTACTAAGTACAACAATGTGTATATTTTATAATAATATAACATCATTGAAAATTATTTTAATTACACGAAATCAATGAATTATTTTTTTTTTTTTTTAATTCAAAAAGTTTCAAGTAATTAAATTTAATGCATGCAAAATTACATAACTTTAGTTTGAAAACAAATAAAACATTGAATTTATATCAATTCAAAAAATGAAAAAAATAATTAAAATTGAAACCTTCATAAAATACTAGAATAATTTTTGTGTTAGATACTACATAAAAAAAATATTATCAATCGTTACAAATTATTTTGATATAATAATGATTATACTTCTATGAAGTTAAACTTTTATAATTATAAATAAAGCATATTATTATATTAAACGTTTACCTAAACAAGCTAATTTACAATTAATCAGATTTTAATTTTTAAATTAATTTTAATTTGATTTCAATATTTCACCATAACTCAGGCAATTTTGAAGTTGAGACTTGAAATTTTTTTTCAGGTGTTGACTTTGATACTATTTATATGTGATAAAATTTTGGAACCGTTTTGTTAAGTTTTGTACAAAATATAGGACTTTGAATATTTCGTTAATAATTAAATAAAAATAAATTACCTAATAATCTAAAATCGACTATAATATATATGGAAATTTTTTTTTAAAAAAAATTTAGTTTTAGCGAACCTTTAATAGTTAACAATATTCATTTTTTATTCTTATACATTAAATACCTACCTTTATTTCTTAAATATACGTCATTTAAAAAAAAAAAAAAAAAAAAAGTGAATGCGTTGAAAAATGTATTTTTGCAATAACGCAAATAATCGTAATTATCATGTTATGTCATATTTATAAATGAGTGTGATAACTGATAATGTATTAATATTATTATACTCGCATTATTTTGAAAACGGTATTATGAAGACAATAGAAGAATCAATTATCAATACTCGGTAAGTATTATATGTATTTCCAAAATGTAACTAATTTTTTTCACTTTTTTCGTGTCCAAATTGGAAAATTATTCACTACCTAGTACCTACCTATAATTATGTTTTTACTAAAAAATAACCAAGTTAAAAAAAAATTACTTTTGTGCATATTTTTATTGTATTTTTTTCAAAATTAAAGATATTTATTTAATTTTATTACTGCACTTATACGTATATATATTGTTTCTAATTATACGTTTTTCTTTAATTACTTTTATTATTTTATTTAAGAAAAAAATTTTATAAATTTCATTTTGGATTTTACAACGCATTATATCTTTAAAATTATAACGTATAATTACTCAAACGTCACTACCGAAGTTATTAACATAAACTTACTATTAAAAAAACTAAAGTTAATTGTACTACTAAAAAAGTAATTATTATTACATTTTATGATTTATTTGATATAACCCAATACATTTTAATAAATTAAATTAAACCGCTCACCGCTCTTATTTGTGTGCCTTCGTTGACGTTCGTCTCAAAATCCCATTGAGCCTGCACATTTAAATTGCACTGTTGCGATCCGGCCACATCCAGCTGTTCCAGCAACTGTCTGATGTTGCTGTTGGACAACGTTAACGGTCCCTGTTGCAAGGACGGTGACGGTGACGGTGATGGCTGAGGATCGACCCTAGACGTGAACCGACTGGAAGTATCGAAATTCTGTTGCGGTTCCTCGGTGGTGACAAACTTTCTGCCGCCCCTTTGGAACCCTTGCTGCTGCTGCTGTTGTTGTAGCTGTCGCTGTTGGAATATTCCGTCGAAATCGTTTCGCGTCTGTTGGTTATTCTGTTGCTGTTGCTGTTGCTGTTGCTGCAGCAAGGAATACCTATATATGTGAGGTAATGCGATACAATATAATAATAATACCAGAGTTTATTATAATCTATATTTATTTTAACTGCTGGTCAACGTCGAATTTGAGCGAAATGGACGACAAGAACGGTTATTTCGTCGTATAAAATATAATATAGGTTAGGTTAGGTACAATTATTACAGAATTATAGTTATAAATATAAAATATATTGCTAAGTTATCGTTTCTAAAGATAAATCGAAAAATGCATTTACCTGTTGAACGCGTCCTGGATACGGCGACGGTCTTCCACGTCCCTACCGGCTAGAAAAAAATCGTTGGGATCCAGATACTTGTCATCCCCGCGGTCCACCTGACTTCGAACCGAATGGATGACGAAAAGTAACGCGGCCGAAACGACGACCACCGTCGCTAAGGCGTTCATGATACCTTATATATAAGTTTTGTATATCGTATATATATTACGAGTATTATATTTACAAAACGAAAATATTATGTTATTTATGTTTTTTTAATTTTTTCGATTCCTTTCAATGAACACGAAGACACACTACACGATTGGTGAAAATATAACAATGTTTTTTTGAAAATATAACGCGTTTGAACGGGATACGGAGAGAAACGCACAATCGCACACGCGCACATTGACAAACCGAATCATGAAAGCGATGAAGTCCGGACTGCGGGTAAACTAATCGTGCACGTTGCATATATGCGTCGGCCTAATGAGTCGTGTACAAATAATACACGGCGTTAAAGTCACCGCTGCCGACGACGAGGAGACTTCAACGCCGCCGCCGCTGGGCTTCCTAATAATAATAATAATAATAATAATAATAATAATAATAATAATAATAA
>JAIUCT010000016.1:2330737-2392661 GCA_021307375.1 Tetraneura akinire | reverse complement strand
TTTTATAGCCGTTTTAAGTTGATATTTTTAGGAAAACGAAAATCTTAGAATCCATACGTATAAATATTCTGAAAACACTTTCACTACCCGAAATAACCCTTCCATTTTCACCAATAGCTAGTTTCAGATGTAAAAGTGGATGTAGATGGTACTTTATTTGCAAGCTCGTATCCAGGGGGGTTTAGGGGTTCAACCCCCCCCCCCCGAAATTTTTAAAGTAGTTTTATATTTATAATATAACAGACTAACTACATATATAACTACGTATAATATAATCATTTATTTTTACTTCATATATTAAAAAATTTTAACCCCCTCCCCCCCGAAAATTCATCCTGAATACGTGCTTGTTTATTTGAGTCATTTTTCGAATTTCTCAAAATTGACTATAGGCGGTAGAAAAAACGAAATTTTGACGAATTCAATTTATATATTTCACGATAACTCGGGCAATTTTTAAGTTAGAGACTTGATAATTTTTTTGGGTGTTCACATAGCTATTATATATATGTGGTAAAATTTTGGAACCGTTTTTAAATTTTTTTACTAAAACTTATAGCTGTTTTAAGTTGATATTTTTAGTTCAAACGAAAATTATAATCTGACTGAACTTCGCTCAGAATCGTTTTTTCGAATGCAATGGTTTATCATTGCATTCAAATTCTAAGTAAAATTAAACGCTATGATCCGCACACCTGTATCCTGTGCGGCAGGAGTATCAGCTCTTTTTTATTTGTAACTGTTTAATGTATAAAAAGAAGATCTGATACTGCTGTGGAAGAAATACTGGTATAAATAGGATAGTGTTGAATTTTAATTAAAATTTGAATGCAGTGATAAATCATTACATTCGAAAAACTCTGAGCGAAATACTATCAGATTTGATAATTTAGGGGTTTTATGAGCATTTATTTTGAACGTAGAGACTGATAAATGTAAACATTTTAATCAATACATATATTATCTGATGAACTTCACTCGAAATTGTTTTTTTTTTAATGTAATGATTTATTATTGCATACAAATTTTAATAAAAAAAGTTTTTTTTATAATAATATGTTTCTAATGTATATAAAACCACGATTACTATAATATCGGGCGAAACGTAATACTTAATTATTTGTATGTATGAGTAAATGAGTAATAATAAAATATATGTTTGGTCCGCTTTATTATTAAATCATTGAAATGGTCAAACGATGCCAATTACAACGCGCGATTTATCTTTAATCGATTTCATATTATTTATTATTATTATAACATTGACTTGGTGGCAGTGATTTTTCGATTCATTCCGTTGCATCTTTACGGAAATGCAAGTTATAATAACTTTTAAGATATAATTATTAAATTATAAGAGTGAAATCGCTACACGAGGATATTATATTATAATATTGTTTGCCTTTATAATATTATTATATATACTCGTAGATTCGTAGGCGTGTAAACCTTAAAGAAAACGTCCAGAAAGATGAAGCGTCTTCGAAGTTAATCAATTTCAGATTCTGTTTATCAATTTTTTTTACACGTCTTAAGAATATTATAAAGAAGAATATATCAAAACTGTATACAAATTGCGAATTAATTCGAAATAATTCGTATAAAAAGGATATTTAGTTTTTTCGAAAAAAAAAACTATCAAAATGGTCTGAATATAGTTTTTATGGCTATATGAACTCGAAATTCGCTCGTTTAATCCAAAAAACGTTACAATACACATTATTTATTTCATATTATACCTATATATTCTATATTATGTTTACGAAAAATAACAATTATTATAAACGTTTACACTACATAAGCACGCACGTCTCACTCATTTTATAGTACTCATCATATTATTAAAGTCGTAATACGTATGTATGCGCTAATCAAAGCTGAGGTCACCTATATGGCCTATCTTCTCAACAGGAGCGGCCATAATATTATACACTCGTGTACATACTATAATAATACAACACACACATAATATATATAATACATATAATAAGTATTCGCGTTGTGAAATATTTTTAATTCATTTATTATGATTGTTATTTATTATCGTTGTTTGTTATTTCTTCTTATTTTTCATTTATTTTTTTGCACATTTAATAATAATAATTATAACTCTGGAATATCAGAAATTCTGAATTGCATCATACGTAAAACGTATAATAGTACTCGTACATAAGTTTCATTCGCGAATGTTTTCGCACACGCATATAAACATCGAGCACGAGTCTAATTTAATTACCAAAATTTAAATTTAAATTAAATAAATAAATTTTTATAAAATTAAAAAAATATTTTTACCGGAAATTTTAGTCGCGTGTTTAACATTCATGTTTTTAGTCGCGATATTCGTACGAATCTTTTCACCTGACATTTATGCGTATATATTAAATATAAGATATAAAACACTATTCGACTTAATAATCATTTTTGAATAAATCGATGATTTATCAATCAATCGAAAAACTATCTCTGAAAATGAAAAAAATACCAATCTTAAAGTAGAAAGATTCAAATACGACTAAACGTTATTACTTTATTATTTATGTAACTTTTACTCGACGGAATTACGCGCGGGTCAGATTAATATTATTTATGAATATAATATTATCATACTATGGGTGTACAATATAAATTATAATATATTTCTTTTTACGCCGTCGGGCGAATTGGTCACGCTACGCCCGTTTTTATGAGCAAAAAACATAGACAATAATATTTATCATTTTTGAATATTGTTTTCCTAGTGTCGAAAAAAATCCAGTATATGATTATTATATTTATTACGAAACCGTGCGACTTAAAAAGTAAAAACGAATGACGAGAAGCGTTTTAATTTTTTGTACATTTTTATCTCGAACGCCGACCACGCGGATATTCTTTTGTAAACAATCGTTTTAGAAAGCTCCGATGGTCCCAGGAAACACGTTTCCGGCAGCGATAACATAATGACAATATGTATATGCACCTTTTTATATATATATAATATTATACAGACAAAACAGTACCGTCCGTAACATTTATTTACTCAAACGATTATACAGCGTGATCAAAATTTCATATTTTTATTTCTACACAAAATAACAATAATACGAATATGGTTCTCGTCGTTTATGTAACACGAAATTATTCCGATCGTCCTGTATAATGTTTATATATATACATAACAAAATAGTGTTTATATACAAGTTTCGCTTTGTGTTTATGCACTATATTATGGGTGCATAATTTAAATAATTTATATTATATTAGGTAAATTTGTATATACGTTGCAACGTATAATTGGATATATCAATCGCAACGGACTTAAAATTTTATCTCCGAAATTTCCCAAAAACGTTATTATAATACATTAAAGTATAACCGTGTTTGAAAATAGCTCGTAAAATAATAATTACCTATATTATATCGATTGTTGTATGCCTATAAACATAATTGTTACTTTGCATACGGAATGTTATAATAATATACATTTCATTGGAAATCGTCAAAAACGTAACAGACTGTATAGTATATATACGAACAAGACGAAAGGAACGGCTCGCGTATTTAACTATATATGTACGGATTACGGATATTATAATTATACTTGAGACTCAAAACTTTAACGCAGAACATTATAATATTATGTGTTACAAATACCGTTTTATCCTATTGTCCTATTGTTTTGTAGATTAAATAATTAGACACGTTTAAATATATTTCATGCAACTATACTATACCTGTATAAATATATTATTATTCGTATGCTACATAATAGTATTGCACGGTAAAAAAACACGCTGTTACAGTGTTAAAGATACGAAAAATTCACATCGAACTACAGTTGTACCTATCACTGCTGTACAAGAACGCGTCGAATAAGAAAAGCCTTACTTACGGACGATCTTCGTATTTTAATTTACGTGTTTTTTACAGAATATTTTTATTTTTTATATAATATTTCATAACGAAATAGTTTTCCCAAACATTAGCCGATTACAATAATATATTATTTTTATGAATTTATATACGTACAATACAATAATATAATTATTATATCGTATTTATCTTCGACTGTATTGTATACCTGTATAAATCTATCGGTTGATTATTGTTAAGTCAAAATATAATATTAAGCAATGAGATGTTATCTTATTACATATATATGCAATGGTTTTGTTGAAAATTAAAGATTGTCATTTTTACGTTTATCGTTTTCAATTCGAAAGACACAATCGTATAAGAACGAGCTATATTATATTGTATTTCGTAGTACGCATACTGCGTCGTTTTCACGTAAGAATATGATTATGACTTATGAGTAGGAAAATAAAGTAGGTAAATATTAATTAATATATAAATGAACCTATAATATTTAAATATAATAGAATTAATTCTTATAAAAATACAATTTTATTGCACAATAACACGAATTATAGAATATGAGTAAGTACCTAATAATAATTTATCTTAGATAATTTATTTTATTGTAAAATTATGTACTTGTATTTAAGTGTGACTTTACATTTTATTTTAATCTAAATAATTAGTTTAAAACCGTGATGTACCGATATTTTATTAGTCTATAAGTTCTTATTATTATACATATCAAATATTAAAATTGTGAAAATTATTTACTTGGTACATTTTTTATTTCATTTATAATAGCAGCGTGTTAGATAAAACGCGTAATGCATTGGTAATTAATTATAATTGTTATGACCTTATACCTACTTGATAAAATAACATTATACATTTTTTCTTTGCAATAAATATTAATTAACATGTTTTATTTTAATTTACAAAAACAAAATGATAATTTATTTTCATATATCCATTCATCCGTATCCGTATGAGAAAATATTTTAAAGATAATATATATATATAAAATATAAATTTAAAATATTCAATCGATTCCAAAGAAAATAAACGTATCTACTATAAAGAAAAAAAAACATCTAAGGAGACTCTTAATTGCAAATAACGGAACTTTTGTTAAAAATTATACAATATTTCCACGCGAACGCTGAATTAATACGTTTGTATGAATTTATTTATTGCAAAAAACAAAATATATTACTTTAGTAGAATAATATTATGATTAATTAATAAACGTGTCTCGCAAAATATTATTATGGAATTTTCTGCTGATATTAAGATATTTAAAAAAAGAAAATATTTGTATAACAATTATAGAATTATTTTATACCTTGCCTAGAAGTATATATCTATAATAAGTATAATATAGGTATTATATTTATATAATTTTGCCATTCGTAAATATTTTACAAAAGAGCGAAGTTTTCAATTTTACAAATTAGAATGTAATAATAAATATTATGTTTAAACTTTAAACTCGCATGTCTCGTGTAAAAGATAAGTGCATTATAAGATTAATGCACTCATTTCTAATCGTTGATCGTATAGAGATGCATCATAAACATAATAATGCATTATAAATATTTTATTACAATTCTCGCGTGCCATCAATAAAATATTATATTATTATTATATAAAACATAAAAGTTTAGTGAATTCTACACAATAATAATTATTCATAGACATATTGTCGTCGTTACGTAAAATGACGAAAATATAAAATGAAGGGACGCGAAAAACGGAAGGGTTAAATTAAAAGAACGAGAAAATACGCAATAGTAAGATTATATAACTTAGATCGACGAGTTAAAAAATCGAACTCGTTATTATAATTTTTTAATTTGACTGTTTTGATGTGACGCATCGACTTTAAATAACTCGTAATTTTGCTTCCCACTAATTTATAATATCAAATATTTTTTTTTTTATTATAATACAAGCCGCCGTATCTAAGGCCATTGGATGAGAGAAAAACAAAACACATTTTTCAATTTATACACAAAATAAAATATACAAGGATTAGTTACAAATTTACAATAGTTATGGACATTTATTTTAAACATTTTTTTTTTAATTTATTTAATATCGAATAATTAATTAATAAACAGTGTTACTTTACATATCAGTATATACATATACAATAATAGTCAATTTATATGTATCATATTTATTTTATATATTATATTATATGAACATATCGTTTTTGTATAAAACATTAAATAGATATGTCAGCAACTTTGTGATAAGCACTAGGCGTAGCACTTTTCTTCACCCCGTCATAATCATAGTTCTCAGCTTCTAATTAGATTAGTGGCGTATTTATTACATGTATATTAAAATTATATCTTTATGGTTGATAATATACCTACAACTTTACTAATAATTGTTTATAATAATTATATTTATTACCTATTGTTCTTGTTCACTCTTTTCGATGGTAAAATACCTATGAATTAAAACCCTGTGATCTTATTATTAATTGATATCTGTAATAAAGTTTATTGGTTTAGATTTAAATTCTATTATCTAAACTTGAAGCTGCCACAAAGTCTATACCTTTTTTCCTAAAAAAAGTATATCCTTTTTTGGAAACCTATGAAGTGTAGATTGTTTTAACATTTTTTTTTTCTTATTACAACTTAAACAATTCACAAATTCACAAATTGGCGTCTTAAATAAGTAGGTATATAAGGGTACCTTAAAATGAAAAATGTCCTAGCAGGTATAGACTATATCAACGGATATACACACATATAAATGGATGACGGTATATTATTGCACGCATCGTTGTCGTCGAGAGACAAATAAACGTTTATAATATGAGATCGATATCGAATATAACGTTTTCGGTATTACAATGAGGTACCTACTCGTGAAATAATAATAATATAATAATATAAATTCATCTGGTAATATATTATTTACGCGTGTCGAATTTTATCATTAATAATAATGTCGTCGTATAATTAACGATCGCGATTTGTCGTACAAGAAAATAACAACAACAACAATAATAATATTTGTCGAAGCTCGAAATTTGCGACGCAGGAGAATAAAAATAAAAAAAAATATATAGAGGACGGACAAACGCCATTGTTTTTATTTTACACAATATATTATGATATATGGGTCATTGTACGTGCGCGTTTACAAAATAGGACTTTTAAGAAAAGAGGGTCATACCACAACCGATAAGATAACTAAAAATAATCGTATTCGCGTCCTTCGACATCGTCGGCCGAAAACTTTAACGATAGCTCCGCGTTACCGCCGAACACGCGCAAACTATATAATAATATTTTGTATAATAATAACCGATATAAATATGTATCAAATAACATATACGAAGATATAAAGAAGATATTATAAAATTATACTGTTGGCGTATAACATATTGCACATATAGCACAACTGGAGTACGAATTACGAATATATTATTATATTAATAAAAATATGTACCTACCTAATGCAACACTACAAGTTGCAAGTATGTCCGGAACTAGATCAATGATTTTTTTTTTTTAATTTCTGTTACGAAAGACGTTTTAAATATAATTTTATATAACATAACGTAGTATAACTAATGATAATAATAATAAAAAAAAAATCACGTCCACTGTATTCATTTATAATTAATAAAACCAAAAAGATTTTGAGAAATATTCGACCTCCAAAATCTTCCAAGTATAATAATTTACGACCTTGTTATGTGTTATTTTGTCAATGATTCAATTGGAAATATCAAGTATATATTATAATATGATATTATATGATTTATATAGTACGCAAGTATATACGACGTGCATAGACGACAAGTACGCCCAAAAACGATAATATTATTCAATCAGGAATTTGATTTGATAAAAAACTGAAATTTTAAAGAGGTATTATTTTTTAACAAAGAAAATTTACACTTGATAAATGCCACTATATACTATCGTTGCATTTCATCTATCCCATACATATATACGTATATTTATTTGAATATAAAACGTACTGATGATTTCTGTAGAGATTTCTTAATTCACAGTTTTGAGTCAAAATAGAATTTTTATATCTAATTCACAGAGTGTTTGAAATTTTGAACATATCCAATAGTTTTGGAAGATTCAAGACATAAAATCCTTATTACTCAATTGAACTTCTATAATGCTATTCTCAAAAATTTAATTAAATTACGTGAAAAAAATAACGAATATTAACCATCGTGGTAATATGACACATGGAAATGTGCTAATTCTAAAACATCAGAATATAAACCTAACCAAGTTTAAATACTTTAAATAATACATGTTATTGATCACAAACAAATTAAAATATACCATGTCTATAATGATATTATTATGCGAACCGTGCGTAGTTAAAATCTATTATTTATGGCAATAAAATATAAACGTAGATAAATTAAATCAATTTTAAAATTAGTCATTTTATCAATCGAATTATTATAATGAATTGCGTATTTATATATTATATCTACGATTTTGGTCTTTGGATGGACATTATAAAAACTCAAAGTATATTAGCTATTCAATATTATTTTATTTATCGTTTATATCATCACATTATACCAAATAGAATATAGAATACGAATATTTTTCGTATTTTTCGAACCGCCATTAAAATACGATTATGCAAACATATTTTATATCTAATATAATTAAATGGTATATCTTATACAACTCATGCTAATATGGGTATACCTATATCTTATACCGCAAACGTAGAGCTAACTATGAAAAAAAAATTGTTTTTCTTCGTAAATGATATAACATTATTATAATATACATATATTATTTATACTCGTGCGAAAATTTTTAAACGTACATCTTATTAAAAACTTGTAACTACATCTATACTACATTGCAGCGCTGCCGAAGAATGATTGGGTACAAAAAAAAAAAAAAAAAAAATAATAATAATAAAAAATATACATTTTATAAACACGAGAATTCACTTCACAAATAGTTTGTGAAGCGTTTGACCTTTAACGATTGTAAAAAAGTAACAGACACTCGACTATAATCGGAAATAAAACTACATCTCATTTACATAAAGGTATATAATATAATTTAATTAATATCAATCGACTGATACAATAAAATTAACAAATCTTCACACTTCGTATAGGTAAAACCACTTTTTCGTGATATCTAACAATGATACAGTTAGGAAAAGAAGAGTTATAAATTTAACTTATAAATAATTAATTAAACATTTTTTGTTAAAATTCTTACGGTTTTCTACTGTTATTTTAATATTACATTTCAACGAAGGCAATAGGTACATATAATAATATAATTTACATTCGATGCTTTATCTAAAAATTTGCTACGCCCGTCAATTTTAAATATATTTGTTTAAAAAATTGACTATTTTTAACACAATTACGTATAAATAATTAAACAATTTTATCGTATAAGCTGTTTTTATTTTATTTATTTTTTTGTTTTATTTTAATTTATCCTATTGTACCTAAATACAAATTACAATTAAACAATTTACTCATGTCTATATAATAATATAATATTAATAATTGTTTTTAGTTTTTGCGCATTACACATTATGTTTTATTATTATATTATAAATAATCATCTCGGGACTTATTATATCTATTACAAATCCCATATTATGAAATATAATGGCGCGTAATTACCGACACTTATTATAATGCTGTGTAAAAATATAATAATTGTTTTGTCTCGATGTTTTCATGTCTTCTATTTTTCTTCTTCCGAAGTAGTAAAAACATATATACCAAATTGGTAACAATTTGTTTTGTGTACTTTTAACGAAGGTCATGCACACACACACACACACACACACACATCATCATCATCATATTATTAATATACGAGGTGTGTGTGTGTATAAGTGTAATAATATATAATATTATGTCGTATATTATATAAATAATAATATGAAAATTTCGGACTTCCTCCGTACGAACAATATATTATAAAATTATTTACGTATAGTATGTATATTATACCGAGGTATACGTCCAAAGACGTTGTACATAATATACATGAGTATATATTACATATGGATAATATGTTCGTTGACATTGGATATAATTGGACGATCGCAATTAAAATTAACTATGATTTAACGAGGAGAAAATAACGCGTCTCATCGATTCTGCGTGCAGTGCAACGATGACGTTCACCGCAGCGACACACGCGCAAGAATATAACTAGGTATACAATTAATTTAATATTTTGAAACAAAATCGTGGTGATATTTAAAAAAAAAATAATGTATTTCGTCGATATTGTACGATAATTTATATACGATATTGCAATATTAAAATATGGATTAGGTATATGGAATATCCCAACTAATTATTAAAACGCTATTCGGTATAACATCAAACCGTTGATTTTTAAACATTTTTAACTATCCTCAATGTTATTATAATTATAAGCATCGTATTCCAAATTTATTTTAATTTCGATGTTACAAATACAAAACTAATTCGAGTTTCTACGTTAAGTCTATAACGATATACAAATAATATGTGAATGACTAATTATTAATAAATTGTCGGTCTTATAAGAATCATCACGAGTCATTAATAATTAATGAATTATTAATATAATGTAATTTGTTGACTCATATTATAATAATATTATGGATATTGCTGTCATATTGTAATATATAACGAGTATAGAAGAATTAGATTTTTTTTCAAATTCCGACTCCGAGGTGTTCAAAGTTGAAATTTAAATAAAATTAACATTTAAAGTATTTTTTATATTCTTCTTATTATATCTCAATATTTTACAATAATGTTAAATAAAATTGACAACAATTTTATTAAAGCATACTGATATATATCTTAACGTATTTCCAAAATATTAGAAAAATTTCAAGTCTCAATTTTTTCTTAGGTATTTATATGGATTCTTCTTATTATATTTCAATATTTTACAATAATGTTAAATAAAATCGACAAAATTTTATTAAAGCTCAAATACATTTTACTTAACTCAGTTCCAATTAATTGTGAATTATTACATTAATAGTTTTTTTTTTTTTTATAGCTGTTCAAAGTATAAAAATCGAAAGGAGGGATACTGGTGTGGAAAGGATACATGTGTAAAGAGGATAGTGTAGAATTTTGATTAACATTTGAATGCAATGATAAATCCATAAATCATTACATTCGAATAACGATTCTAAGCAAAGTACTGTCAGATTTGGGTATGTATGTGACTCATTTAGGTGTTTTAGAATAATTTTTTTTTATTAAACGCAGAGACTGATAATCTACTGATTTTAATCAGTACCTACATATATTTTCTGATGAACTACACTAAGAATCGTTTTTTCGAATGTAATGATTTATCATTGCATTCAAATATTATTCATAATTCTACACTATCCTCTTTATAGTTTATACCTGTATCCCTTCCAAACCAGCATCTCTTCCCTTGCTTTTTTTATATTAATTCCTTTGTAAGTTTTGTTCTTCAAACAGGTCTTCCATGTTTAATGCATAAAATATGACATTGACTAAATGTTTTGGAAATTAAACTTATATGCGTTAAGTATAAGCTTGACCTATACCTATAGTACTATAGAAAAAAACATATTATCATTGACTTTAGGTGTATACCTAACCAGAAGTAACCAATATTATATTATAAATTTATATAAGTTCTATTTAACCGCAGGCCATTCAAAACACTATTACAGTAACGATCAATGGAATTACTCAAACTCAATATTTATTATACTCGTATTTGTTCGTGTACGATGATGTTTATTATATAGATATAACCCGTTATTAATTATGAGTAATAAATAAATAACTATATACTATTGTCTATTAACTATATGTATTATGAGAAAATATATATTAATTATAATCGTTTGCAAACATTATAGGTTTGGTAATTTATTATTGTAATAACTTAATTATTATTATATACTTTTAATATTGTTTTTGGAAAACATTTTTATAACGATAAATTCCCACACACACAGGACAAATTTATTATATAATAGTATTATAAATTATAATATTATTGTCACGACTCACGACTAACGAAAGTAAAATAAAATATTACATATTATTTTTTAATATCGAAATTATTGCAGTGCAAATTACGAAAAAAAGGAATCCAAAATTCATAGTATGTATTACGGATAAATTACAAACGACTGATTCGTATACCCGTAATTATATTATTCTGCATTTATTTTACATCATATTAAAATTAAAATTTAATTCGGATGTCCCGACTTTCAAAGAAAATTTTAATTAAATTTGACGTTGTACATAATATATACAGTAATACTATTATAGGCTAGCTGATACTACGATATTTGCAAATTTGGAATATTTAAAAAAATGAATCTGACCTACAAAAATTATTATTAAACTATAATGCTCGTTTATGTCAGACCGTAAAAAACTTAAAATGATTTACACTCGATAGTGACTTAACCGATTTTTTAATCGTTTTCATGTTGTATAAATCACGAGCGAAAACAGATAAAATCCATGTGTTCGACTTGGAACTTATCCCGAAATACTCGCTGTACCAAAAGACGAAACACGCGTCATAAGTGTGACACACTTTGGCGAGAATCGAACTTCACCTACATACCTTCATAGTAAATCGCGATAATAAAAATATTATTAATAAACTGTTATCGAGTCTTTTGCACGTCAAACTATATAGGTACATGAACAAACGATAAGTTATTATTATCGTTGTTATTATTATTTTGATATCAGGCGATCGTATTTTTCTGCTATTGTTACGAGTCAACAGGTCAACCGCGCCAACGATTAAAACAGGGTCGTGTCGGAGGAACCTGTGGTGCGAGCTCGTATATTTACACCGAATATAATATTTTAATAATAATTATTATTATTTCCATTGTCATCTATTCAAGCACAATAACAAGACGTATGTAATATTGTTATATTTACAGATATACTAATACACATTTACGCGTATCGTCGCACATTCGTTTATTACGTCGTATTCGTTAACAGAATAACAGACCTTGAAAATCGATTATATTATAATAATATGCAAACGGAGGTGTGTTGTAAAATACATTTCCCTAGAAATATCAATTAATTCATTTGAAATCAAGTTTTTAGTCAGTTAAAATTAGAAATTTTTTCATTTTATTCATCTAAGTATACCTACAGTGGAAGGGAATGGGATACAAGTGTAAAGAGGATAGTGTTAAATTTTGATTAAAATTTGAATACAACGATAAATTATTGTATTTGAAAAACTGAGTGAAAAACTAGATTCTGAGCGAAAAGAATAAATACGAATACCTACGTATTGATTAAAATTTTAACATTTTTATTGAAAATATAAAACATAGATAACGCATATAGAAACTATAATTTTACATTTAAATATAAATGTTATATTTCTAAAATTATATCATACTTATTAAACCATTCATGAACACACAATAAAATTTACAAATCTCTAAGGTCAATATTAATTATCTAACCTAAATATCTATATCTGACAGAACTTCGTTCAAAATGATTTTTTCGAAGGTGATGCGTTCAAATTTTAATCAAAATTCAACACTATCATCTTTACACCTGCATTTCCTCCACAGCAGTATCAGCTCTTCTTTTTATACTTTAAACAACTATATAAAAAAATATATATATAATGTAATATTCTTAATAATTATTTAGAACTGAGTTGAGTAATATGTATTTAAGAGCTTCAGTAAAATTTTCATATATTTTCAAAATTTGTTGTTAATTTTATTTAATATTATTGTAAAATATTGAGAAATAATAACAATTTATATAAATATCGATTTTACTAAAATCACAACTTTAAAGACTTATAAAAAAAATTGAGACTTGAAATTTTTGTAATATTTCCGTGATACATCAAACTATGTACCTATAAGGATGCTTCAATAAAATTTTCAGAACTTAAAATCCAAAATTGTCAATTTTATTAAACATTATATATAGATAAAAATAAAAATTATAGGAAATATTCAAAGTTCTATATTTTGTACAAAAATGAAGGTAATTGTTCCAAAATTGTATTACGTATATGTAGTATACCTATCACCTATGTGAACATCCAATCAAATTTTCAAGCCTCTAAGTTTAAAATTGCCAGGGTTCTCATGTAACATTGAAATCTATTTCGTCAAAATTTCAGTCTTCATGGAAATTGCCGTATTTTCATCATTAGTTGATAGTTTTTTTTTTTACCCCATAAGCCCAGTTTTAAGAAATTCGAAAAATTATCTAAAGAAAGTACCATCTACATCCACTTTCTCACTGACACACATCAATGTAAAACCAATACATATCCGCTTGGCTCAGAATCTAAAATATAAGGGGTGCTCCGTCCTCCTGTACAACCGCCCCCCCCCACTACCACCAATTCGAGCACTGACTATATTGAATATTTAAATTTAGAAAATAATCAACAGTCGGTCATTTTGGAATATTAATAACAAACTTCGAAAACCTCAAAGTGAAATTTTAAGTAAACCAAAATATATAAGTACGCCAAACAGAATAAAATATGCGATATTATATTAATTATATGACGATGGTTATACGATGCGATTCGAAAGAGCATAAAATATTTTACTCATTAAATTAATTATAATTAGCATCGTATTTGCATATAAATATAATATAATAAACAATGTAATAACGTATAATGTATATTAAATTCACTTTCGGAGGCAAATTTCTTATAAAAATATTCATTTTTTTGTATACTTACGCATTTTATCGTCGAGTCGATCTAGCTACTCACGGCTATATATTCGTAAACGAATATTTGCTTAATTTTAATACCTAATAATGTGAATTTTTCTTACATAATAATATATTCACGTGTAGGGTTAGATTACATTATAGGTTAATGGTTAATTATACGAAAATATTATAAATTCGTGCAGTGATACCACGTACCGAAACATAAATAATAATATATAGACGCTAAAATAATGCGACGTGTTGCTATTTTTTCATTGGGTGAAGTTAACGAATAACGATATATATATAATTAGATATATGCTGACATCACGTCCCTGGTGAAGAGGAAACTCGAACTGCGTATATAAGTAGTAAGTAGGTATAAATGATAAGTATACATTACCTATAGCGGAAACGGCAGTCGATAATAATACGGTTTGTTCGCCGATTTGCGTACCTATTCTATTATACATTAATATTATAATACAATAGTTTATAGTATAGGTACAGGGTGATGACAATATCGCAGTGTTACAAAAATTAAATTGTGGAACTCGAATATTGTAAAACGAAATTTTGATAACCCTCCTGCATATCGTACGTTTTAGTTTACGCGTGTTACGTTCGACACGTTCTCGCGGTTCTCATCAAAGGGTGAAATACTTGCACGTGTTATACACGACTTAAAAATTTAAAAATAAATTTACTTTGATTATTATCGTTCACTGCGGCATCAATTCAACTCATTTCATTTTCGCGTTTACTTAGTTAATTTAGTATAGATAATAGACTAATAGATATATAAACGAAAATTTATATTTATAATTTCATTGTATATAATATTTATTTTCCACGTTTAAACATAAAAAAAAATTTCTACCATTTATTATCATTTATTCATTTCAATTAAATTTCGAATTTTTCGCAGTTTTTTCAATCGCATTGTTTAACTGTAATATATCATTATACAGTCTTATTATTCATAGGCTAAAACGTCGTCATAATTCCCCAAGATTTAAATTTAAAACCATGTCCTCGATTATGTTCAATATGAATATATACACGTCTATCGCGTACCGCCTCCTTTAACGGACAAAAAAAGAATAAAAAAAAAAAAAAAAAATTAATAATATTATAGTGCACAGACCATTAATCACGTGCGAGCCTGCAGGAATAGGAAGCGCAAAGTCATATTTTTGTTTACCCGAGTTCTAGGCCAAAACGATTAACTACTACGATAACACACAGTTCTATTATATTATCATCTATTTTATAATCATCGTTGTGTCGTGTATACATCGTTCACTTGGGTAGGTCCATATAATATTATAATATAAACAGAGCGGTCAGAATGTCACGTGTAATATTATAAATGTCGCACGAAAACAGCGTCAACACCACGGACAAATCGTTATCTGTTTCCCGCCATTTTTTTAATCGCAAAATTCCAACCACTGTACTCCGTAACGCGTAAACACTGATAATTATTAAAAGTAGGTATATACCTATTTTATATTATCCTTGTCTATCATATGCATTTTTATTTTTATATCAGTTTCCAAACCTGTACAAATCGCATATAAATATCGCCCTGGCTAAAAAATATACCTATCGTTTAATATGCGAGGTTATATTTTCATATAACGAACTAAAACGTTTTGAGAACTTCTGATACGGACATACTTATCATTATTAAGTATAATAAAATGGACACGAGATTCGACGAGAGAATTCTGCTATATACGAGTATACACCTAACCGCTCGTTTATTCCGTTAAATCGTCTAATAATATTATACCGTCGACAAATGACCATAATATTATTATTATTGTAATGTAACCACGCCATTGCAATCGTACGAAAATATACGCGCCATAATAGTAATAAGGTACATTATAATATTCGCGTTCCTAACCTAACCTTAACCGCGGTTATAAAATATAATATATAAATAATATTATGCGCACACTATTCATCGGGAGGACGTTTATTTGGATGCGACCGGACCAATAATCACGGATATATAAATAGATCCGTAATGATATTATACAGGCATACCAATTATTATACCTATGTCCATCAATAATATTAGAATAAGAAAATATATGATTTTTTCACAAATTACATATTTTGACCTTTAACACGATTTAATTTACGCGTATACAAACTTGGCCTATTTTCCTATAGGTATACCTACGAGTATATAGGCATTATAATGTTTATTTACACTGCGTCGTGTATTATTACAAGTAGTACAACAATTGAAATTATATTGGGTATATAACATACGTATCATATTATGTTCTTCCGCCTTAAGTATTGTATTATAAGTTCGAAATTATTATTTATCTCGAAATATAAACCGTATTAATATTCTTGGACTCGGACAATATCATAATTAATAATTATTTCGAAACGGATCGGCCATGGGATATAAAGCTGAAGCCGTGAACAGAGGAGATAATATAATAGTAAATGCAGTAGTCGTATGGTATGCCTACTGTAATATTATTATTATTATTTTTTTGTTATTATTATTATCCGAATCTTAGATCAGATAACGATATAATAATATTATTATGTTCTGTGCACGTTTTAGCGATCATAATGATACGTACGTGGTACGTACAACATAATTTATTCAAATGCGTCGCTTACGAAAATCAAAATATTTCGTCGTAAAAAATAATTTACGATTTTGATAAATAATATTACAGTAGGTATACATATATATCTAATTTCTATATCGACTTGTGTATGCCTAATATTTATATTCTTTGGGAAGAGTTAACTATATTTGGTTATTTTGAACGACGAAATATCGTATATTTTTCACGTATATTAATTTACTCGCCTTGACAATAACATGCAGATCGCGGAAAAAATGTAACTGAGAACTTATAAATATTTGGCATCGAAATTTTTGTTTAAAATTATACGTATGCTACCAGGATAAGCGCATTATTTATTTATTTTTTTAATAAGTATACCTATATAATATAAATTTTTGCATAATATTGTCATAATTGTAATATTTTTTTAATGAGTCTAAGTATAGAAAACCCCTATTCACATGATAATAACTGTTATTGTACTATGTCTAGCATACTAACTATTTATACAGTGGCGTATTTACGTATAGGCACTGTAGGCACGGGCCTACAGCGGCAAATTTTGAGAGGCGGTAAATTTTTAAATTGCATTAATTTTTTTATTTACCTTACTGTCAGTGGCGGCTCGTGCAAGGGGGCACACGGGCAGTGCCCCACCTAAAATATCAAATAAAAAAAATTATAAAAATTGAAATTAAATAAAAATAATATTAGGTATAATATTGGTAAATGGTATAACTTATCATATTTTTAAAAAAAAATACAGATATATAATTATTATTCATTTAGAATTTAGATATTTTATGGAAAATAAAAGTGTATCAGGCGGCGGGCACATATTTTTTGTGCCCGGATCAACCGTATAAAATTGTATACGAGTCTTGATTTATTGTCACAAATTATATAGCAAAATCGGGCACACGCGAATTGTGCCCGCGAGTTCTTTCCTTTCACGAAAACTTGGAAATACCGGTCGTTTATCTTTATTGTCATAAAATAATCAACATCATCGACTTCCTATTGCAGTCTTGCTATCTGTACTTGCTATTAGTACTTACCTGTATAATAATAAATTATAAATGACAAACATTTTTAATTATTATATTATTTGACTTTTATATAAAGTACCTACAAATGGGTACAACAATCCCTATGAGTTCAGCAGAAGCAGAAAGATCATTTTCGACATTTAAAAATTATAAAAACATTTCTTCCAATACTATGACAGAAGAGCGATTAAATGCATTAGCGATGTTATCAATTGAAAAAAAAAATGGTAAATCAAATAACAGATTTTAATGAAGAGGTCATAAAAATCGTATGTATAAAAAAATAAGACAGACGAATTGATTTAGAATATAAAAATATAACCGATTTTTAATATTATTTTATGTAAATATATTTTATATATATATTTTTTTATTGTATACTTAAAAATAAAGCGTATTAATATATATTAAATTTTTTCATTTTTGTATGACAAATAATATATTAGTAGGTAATAAACATTGAATTAAGGTGAAATATATAGTTATCAAGTATAATTATGGGTAGTAATTGATAATGATGGGGAAATAGGAAAAATATTTGTGCCCCACTTCTATTGAACCCCACGAGCCGCCACTGCTTACTGTAATACTGTCTATATTACACATATATTATTAGGTATTATAAAACTCACAATAATATTACATGTAGGTAATATATTTCTTATTCATAGTAGAGTATATTTAATTTTTAATTTTTTTAAAAAAAATAATAGCCAAAGAAGCTAATATAATATAATATTATTTGTCAACAATATTGTTATACTCGTATTTTATTGTCGTTTTTCCGTAGGTATACTCGTATTTTATGAAGGCTGTTTTACATACATTTCTTATCTAAAATTGTACTTAATTAGATCTAATACCAAAACTCATGATAAATTGAACAGTTTAGCTTTACTTTCAAATTTCAATAAAATATTAAATTAATTAAATGGCAATGATTTAATTGACGAATTTGCAAGAACTAAAAGTAGACGTAAATTATAATAAAATAAAATTTATGTACTTATATTAAAACATTTTTTACTAATAAAAAAAATTAAACAATATTTTGTGAAAATTAAATATTTTTTTATTTGATAATTTTTTTTTCAATAAAATCTGTTTGACATGCATCCAATAAATTTATATTTTAGTAATATTTAAGGTGGCAAATTTCTACAGGCCTATAGGCGCTGAATATAAAAATACGCCACTGTATTTATAGCATTAAATGCTGCACCAAATCTTATATTATAATATAGAATTATATTTATAACTATACAATTTATTCATACGATGAAATACCACACGCTAAAAAGTGTACTATATAAGAATTATATAACAAATAAAGAGATGATAACAATATAAAATGTACGATACACGTAATTATACGGTATTCGTTCTAAAAGTTATCGTTAAAAAAATCAAATATGTAAATAGTAAATAATAAATACGAAATATCTAATACATAACATTGTAAAATTTAAAATTTGCTGACAAAAATTAAATCAACAACAAAATTAAACGTGTGTATAAAAATTACCAATATTTTAAAAATATTTAATACTTCTAAAGTTTGAATCCATAATATTCACTTATATATTATTATGTTATATAGGCAGGCATTGATTCAGAAGGTCTATTTTTGCTTAAGCACCCCCTATCGTTTAACCTACCAATAACATTTAATTATTTATTCAAATAATTTTATAATTATTGTAATATTAATCAAAAGTAATATTTATTAAATGTTAATGTTGAAAAACTTTTTATACTTACATTTTTTTAAAAAATGAGAAAAATATGAGTGCCTACTATTCATTTTTTTTTTTTTATCTTAGCACCCCCTGTTAAGATGTGTGGTATTATGGTAATGTATATATACGAGTATATAATTATCATTGTTATATTTTTTACTTGATTATAAACAATGTAATATACGTTTAACTCGGGGTTTGTGCTAAGAAAATTTTAGAATTGCACTAATTACTTTCAAACTAGGCTCACACACACATATTTTTAGAAAAGAAAATACTAAAAATCACAATTTAACAATTTCTGATATAGACCGTTCTCACATTTAGCTCGAAATAAATATAGATACTTAGTTAAGTTTTCACAAAGTATAAAATATCTATTATAACTTTGTCTCTAAATATTTAATTAAAGTATATTTATCTACAAGTATTTTTATAATGTTATTATGTAAATATTACATATTATCTTCAAAAATCAAATTAAATTTTTAACATTATAAAATTAAACTTTAATTATAGTCTTAAACTAAATAATAATAAGTAAAAGTACAATATTATTTCTTTTGTAATGATTGAAATAAGTTACAGTAGGTATACTGCACAATTAACGTTTAAGAACTGCACATTTTATTTTAATACTGCACAATAATTTTTGTTGTTCTGCACACTAGCGCAATGCCTGATTTAACCTCGCTGTTCAATTATATTAATTGGTATTTTGGTAAACCCATAATATCTTGTCTACAAATTTACAATATACATTAATTAATATATTATATACCTACCTATATAATATAAATTTGTGGAAATAAAATCTTAAAATCATTAATTTGTTCGTTATTTGAATTCCAAAGTAAATAAATACATATTCGTATTTCAAGGTGTTCGTTTTTACTGCAAGTACTATAATTATTTTACGAGAATAACACGTGGAATACACATTAATATTATATAGGTACAAAACACCACAACTTAAGCTATAGAATCACAATTTTATACTCGTATACTTACACAATATATATCATGATATAAATAATAAATTATGTATACTATAATATATAAAACGAAGTTCAATTAATCAAAATAACACATGATATATTAGAATTATGTGCAATATAATTAAGACGTCCGAAAGAAGATTACGTAGGTATCGCGCATTCGTAGAGTCATGGAAGATAAAAAGGTCACATCGAAACGAATAACGATCAATATAAAAATATATATAAATGACCGTCATGAAATTATACATTATCTAACATTATTATATTATGTATATAGACGAAGTACCCGTGGCTGAAAGTGCGTATTATTATTATTCGTCAAATAAAATGTTTTGATTTCCTATTGAATAGTTGAGTACAGTGTATAACATAGATATACATTCCTATATTAAATATGCACACTATACGCACATATATGTATAATGTGTTTTTATCAATGTATATCGATATAAAACCATCATCGAGAATATCCCCAAGGTCAAGTTCGACACGATTTATTCGACCCTGGAGCAAGTTAACGTCAAAATGTATATGTTACTTATACGAATGATACAGAAAACGAATTGAGTCGTGCGGTGGAACGTATACCAGGCGAAACAGTTTTGTGATACACTACAATATAGGTATCAAAATAATAATTATAAAAGAAAAACAGAAAAATTTTGCCTAGTTAGACTCGTACCTATACCTACTCATTGCGGGTATTTTTTCAATATAATTTTGCAGAATTTAAATGTTCGTTATTAAAGATATACATTTGCAGTCCAAAACATTCGTTGTTGAAGTCTATTAGAACTAAAACTGTTAAACTTTGAAACGTGCTCCGTTGTGAAGCGGCAAATTTTTAATAAAATAAAAATAATTTATATAATATATTATAACATAAATGTTTAATACCTGTAAAAACGTTCATAACATAATGAACAACCGCAGCACCATTTTCGGCCGGAATTAAACTTTTTGATTCTGAGCGAATTATTATTGCAGGTTTTGAAATAATGCGTGTCTCCTTTTTATGTCTGTATAAGTATTATAATACACTTTTTCTATCAGAAATAATGCTTCGATTTTCACAATTAATATAATATGATTTCGATAGAAAAGTAGATGTAGTGGGTACTTTATTTAGATCATTTTTCGAATCTCTCAAAATTAAATTTATGTGACAGGAAAACTATAGGTAAGTACTAAAAATTACGAAAATTCGACAATACTGAAATTTTGACGAAATCGAACTTCACTCAGAATCGTTTTTCGAATGCGATGGTTTAATATTGCATTCAAATATTAATTAAAATGTAACACCACTACCTTTTCCACATCTGTATTCTACCCACACCATTATCAGTTTTTTTTTTTTTTTAATTATTGACATTTAATGTTTATATATATAGGTACATATTATTTAAAGAATAAAATAAATAGGTATAAAAAACTAAAAACCAAATTTGTAATAATAAAAAAAAATGTATATTTTATACGCTTAAAAAATCATATTTACTAATAAAACGAAATAACGTGTGCTTGTCAATTGTTGCAAATATCGTCTTTTATAGGAATCACATCGATATTTTCGGATTTGAGACGGAGTGGATTAAAACTCGGTATCATCGGATAATGTAACACCTTGCATTCGGTCATCAAATCGTTGTTCGGTTTAACAATCTAATAAAAATCAAAACCAAGCATATTATTCATATTATTAATTGATAATTTATCATATTTTACAAATTTTCGGTGGCCATTGGCCAACTAACAAAATGATGTTGTGAACACTATACGAACTATACCCCGCAGTTGCTACACTATAAATATCAATAATTATCGATATCACTGTGATTCATATATAATTAAATATTTTTTTTATATTATATAGTTGCATATTATGTATAATACGTGACATAATAGTTGTGGATTCGGAGAAGAACTATATAAAATACGCAAGTGGTTAAAGAGCACAAGGTTAGGTCAAAAGTAGATTAACTGCGGTGGGTACCTAAATATTATGTTTGGAATAAAAAAATTAAAAAACGCAAAACAATAGAAATTACGAGTAGCATGTGAATACGTCGCTGACAAAGGATGGTATTTTAATATAGGTATATCTATATTGTAATTAAAAAAATAACTACAATTTACTTAGAAAATAAGATTTCGTGTTCTAAATAATATATCGTTCCGTATTAGTACATAATAATATTATTTCGAAATAAATATACGATTTGTTACGCTTAACGATGTGGATTAATGAAATAGAATACGTATATAAAAATTTGAGAAGATTATCTAGTTATTAAGATGATATGGATCTACTATGCATATAGGTACATATTATAATGCACATATTTTATTATATTTCTAAGAAAATTAAAACCGCGAGAGAAGGAACGAAATTATAAAACATATTTGACACGTCGCGTAGAGCGAAAAAATCTTAAACGAATTCGTCGATATAAACGATCGTCCATCATTATTTTTTGATCGTTTATTATTTTTTATAATATTATTAAAATATTAATACTTACTTCATTCAGCTGTTGTACTCCCGGTTCGATTTTGGGTTCAGTTTTTCCGTAAACTCTCAGGGCATTCATCCTGTTCACGCTGGTCCAGTTCAATACTATGTTGTATAAGGCCAATTTTTCGTCATCCGACGTGTTCTTAATGTCTTCCACCACGCGCGCAAACAACTCGTTCAAGTATAACTTCATTTCGGTATCGCTGTGATTTTTCGTCGTGTAATAGTCGTTGAAGATGCGGTACAGTAAATAATACAATTTTCTGAAACGACATAATAGGTACGTATAAAATATAATAAAACAGAAAATACTAAAAAGTGAGTTCACTATAACTATACCCCACTCGGTAGCGGTATTCTGTGGCAGGGATTTGAGAAAAATCGAAATTTTAAGATTTCACCAAAATACCTATAATATAGGTATACTGTTCTTCTTCTTATCCGTCTAAACGATAAAGACGTGGGAAACGCGATTATAAATCGACATTTTTCCCTCGTTCATTTCAAAAATTATTAAAAGTTTACCGAAAACGGATTGCGTGTATATTATATTATAACGCGGCGTGAAAATCGCATAATTATTTTATTCTATCTACATGTAAACCTTTATTGGGTAATATCGTTTTCTCCTCGAAACATCAATATAACAATATCATTACCTATATATTATATAATAAAAACATAACGTGCGTTTTACGACTTACCTGAAATCGACTGGATCTTCGGGTTTCGTCGGCATCGCCGATTCGGACATGATCAGAAAAGCGTTCGACAACAGTTTGAACTTGTTGTACTTGTACGGGTCGCCCACGTAGAACGACTTGAGGTACTCCATCCACTTGTCCATCACGTCCTTGGGCTTGGTGCCGCCAACCAGGAACAGATCATCTATGGTCTTAAGCTCGACGAACGGCAGCATATTCATGTCGTGGCAATTGGCCTGTTTGCGGTTGTCGTATTTCAGATCGTACAACATTTGTGACACGTGAAATTTCTTCTTGGTAGGCACGCGTGATGCTAGTTTCGATACATCTTCCACGCCGTACATGTCAATGGCCTCGGCCAGCTGAAGTTTCTCTTCTTCTGTCCATAACCCCGTGATGGGTTTCGATTTTGACTGACAAAAATAAAACACACGATCAAAAGTTATATAGGTACACGTTACTTTATATTATAATAAGTCGATGGATACGTGTCGGTAAAATATTACCTACACAGTGGCGGTTATACTTGATGTACAAGGGGGAGGGGGCGAAATTATTATCACCCTTACTATAATACTATATAAAAAAAACCATTTTATAAAAATCGTATATCTTTATATTGAATAACTTTCAATGTTTCATACAGAAATCAAATAGTAAAAAGCATTATTTCTGGTTGAAAATTATATAGGTATATATCAATATGCAAAAAAAAAAAAATGTAATATAATAAGTATAAAATATGATATAATAATGTAAAAAATAAAAATATGTGCATGTTAAAAGACTCTGTTGCTCAGAATCTAAAACTATACTAAATATATATTGTATTTTATAATAACTATTGTAATACCTTACCAACAACAACCTATAATGTAATATTAATTTAATAATTTAATTTTTTATTATATATAATAATAATTGACGAGTGCAGTAAAATGGTTTTTTTTTTTTTAAATGTTTATGCTTCTTCATATGACATTTTTCTATTAAAGTTATAATAAAACAAGAGACGGCAATTTTGATCTTTGCCTACATACCTATAAAAATTTGCCTTCACCGACCCCGCATAGTATAAAATAATAATTAAAGCAATAATGCATATATTTAATGAAAATAAAATGATAGTAAATAAATAATTATTTAATAATTTATTATAATTAATTAATTTGAACAAAAACTTGAATTCTATTTTATTTTAGTGTTAAACAAAAGCTATTTTAGTATTTATCTTATAGCAATGCAATAATATTACAATATATACTAATTCAAACGTTCATTTACAATTTTAAAATAAAATGTAAAAAATAAAAAAGCAAAACAATCTAATAATAATAATTAGTATTATCCATCAATTACATTCTCATTCTCATACAAGATACAACCAAGTTCAAAAATGATAATAATTATACGTAGGTAGGTATATAAAAACTGAGCCCAAGGGGGGCGATCCACCTATCGCCCTCCCATAAAACCGCCACTGTACCTACATCGTATAAATACCTATAAAAATACTGTTCGGTACCGTACCTAACCGGGAATGTCAGAATCTATTACATCTACTACCTAGGTATAATATAATTATTAATTATTATACATTATATAGGTATATACCTACATTATCGATCGAGTTTCCTTTCGCATCGAGGATGGGCGAGACGAATCAGACGTTTATAACGTAAAAAATTATACATTATAATAAATCAATAAACGGCATAATAATATTAGATATTATGAAGTAATAAATCGCCATGTTTTCGCGTTTCACATCACACAGATAACGCGGTAGTGGTATAAAACTTAAAAGTATATAAACCATAAACGATGTCGCGTTTAACACAAGAGTATAACATTATAAACGCGAATGATGATCACCGACGTAAAAGAAAAGAATGAACAAATTATGACGACAATAAAACGCACGAGGTTTACGATAAAGAATCATCGATTTAATAGGCGAGCGAAATTTCACGTAAATAAAACGTTGAATTTTAAGAGAGATAAGGTGCGGTACAGTAAACGAATTATAGAAAAAAAAAAAATTGCCGATTACAAATCTCGAACAAACATTACCTACCTATGTGATATTATTTATTATTTTATTAAGTATCGATTATAAAAATCTTCTCGACCTTTACGTTATTTTGCGGCTGCATCGCACACAGCACACTCGACAGACAACACGCCTATCTGCGGTTTCGTCGTATACGCTAATCGCAGTGACCGATAACTACCTACTATTGTACTTACTTACATTTCTTTTCTTTTTTTTTTAAAATTTTTTTATTTTATGATTATTATTAGGTAACAAACTTAAAACGAATTAGGAACCTTCGAAAGAAAATGATAAAAAATCCAAATAACAATATATGTTTGCGCAATTTGCCAATAAAAAATAATGTTACAACTTAGAAGCACTAAGAAGCAGTGACCGTTGGAAAAAAAGAGCTGATACTCCTGTCGCAGAGATACATGTGTGCAAATCATAGTGTTTAATTTTAATTAAAATTTGAATGTAATGATAAACCAAAAAAACATTCAACACCCAATAAAATTTTAAAGTATCTTACTTCAAAAATCAAAATTGCCCTAGTTATCATGAATATTGAAATCGTATTCGTCGAAATTTCAATTTTCGTGAAAAATGCCATTGTTTCGTCATTTTTTCTATCGCATATAGGGTAAATTTTAAGAAATTCGAAAAATGACCTAAATAATCCACTTTCCAACCGGAAACATATGCTTTTCGTGAAAATCGGAGCATTATTTCGGGTAGGTACCTAGTAAATGTGTCTTCAGACATAAAAAAAAAAAGACACACATCATTGTAAAACCAACACGTTCTTCGCTTCGTTCAGAATCTAAAAATGTAGTCAATGTATGTGCCAAACAGGTATGCACATCACTACATACACGATATAATTAAAACGAATGATACCATGTAAATAATTAAAAATTAAATTTAAAATCGTAGTATTTTATAAAAAATAAATATTTAGGTGGCTTGTAATATCTAATATAATAATAATTGTATTATACCTACATAAATATGAATCATACCAATTTGTTAGTAGGTAATTAATTACTGAGTAAGGTAAATAATATGGAGTTCTCACAGGTTGATAGTAACCAATGTAAAGGTCACTCATTAAAGTTAATTCATACTGTTGAATATATGGGTTTTATCATTAAAATTTAATTTAATTGTCCTATTGATTAATAATAATTAATTAAAAAATGGTGAACGGGTTCAATACTATAACACTTGCAAATATAATTAAATTCAAATATTGATTTTATTTTAAAAATATTATAAATAGGAAAAACAATTTTAATTTAGTAGACAATCATTAATTACAAAAAATATTACATGTTTTTTCAAACAATTTAATATCTAATTAAGTATTTTTTATGTGTATAATATGTACCTACCAATAATATTGCTATACATCTTACTTATAATATACCTACCTACTTGTTCAACACGTAATTCAGTAATTAATTTTAAATTATCTATCAGTCTTTAATAATATGTATTATAGTAATTATAAATTAAAAGTACTCATAAATCATAAGTTTCTGTATACAGTTCAGTTTGGACTTATAAAATTATCTATGGACATATTACTTCATAATATAAACACAGTAATTTCTAGTTGTTAATAATATAAGGTATTAATAAGTATATTCAATTTCAATGAATTATTTTATTTGAATTTAAATCATTACATTTTAAACCATACATAATAAAATAAATAAAATTTTAGTACCTATTTTTATAATTTGTTTTTTATATAAATTGAATACATTATTTATAATTACAAAGTTTTACTCAAAATTGGTTGAAAAAACTAATAATATACATTATACATTTTTAAGCTTTTAAATAAAATAAAAATCATTACTGTACATTTGATTACAATATATATATTGCAACTGTCATTTATTTATTAAATGTATTAAATAAAATAAAATCAAAACTATTTTTTGGAAGAACCACTTTTTCTTTGTGTACATTATTATTAAGTATAACATTAGTTGTACTCGTAATACATATTATTAAAACATTAAAGAAAAAGTCACCATTAGTTACATGTACTTACATCAGAATATATTTCAATTTGTTTTTTAATTTTATACAAAACACTATTAATGATATTGAAGAGCATTATCACAATTTACAATAAAAAATAAAAAATAATAAGAGTTAAGGTTTTTCAAGCATAAACATGTTTACAAATTATGAACGTTCTAAATGGACACTACAATAAAAAAAGAAAAAAAATATTGTAAAAAAAATACAATATAAAAATGCTTTATAAAAATCATAAATGTATTTCTAAAAACACAATTACAATATTAAAGATATGATACAGTAAAAATGTTTGTTTGTTTCATTAGTTGTATACATACAGTCATAGAAAATTAAATATATGGATAATTGAATACAATTATTGGATTATCATTTCTATGAAGTTGAGTTACATCAATTTATTATATAAAATCAATTTAAAACACATAGTCTGGCCCAGCCATGTCAATAGCCCACCTAAATTTGTCTCTTTGTGTTTTATTATAAATCTTCTCAATAGGAACATTGAATTTTTTGCACCAGGCAACTGATATACGAGGATCCAGATAGTTTAATTTGGACGTACCCAAAGCAATTGTTTTATTTTCTTCTTTATCAGTTTCTTGAACTTCCAACTTGGTCAATTGTTCTTTTAATCTTTCTAGAGATTTTTTTTTCTTTTCTAATTGTGCCTTTGAATGGACACTTCCATCTTTTGCATCTTTTTTAGCTTGCTTATATTGCTCTTTGGCTTCTTTCACTTGCGCTCTTTTATTTTGAATCTTTTCCTTCAAGTTTCCCATAGACTTTTCATGAGTTTTTGGTACAGCACGTTGATGGTTACATAAAATAGCAACTGCACGATTAGCTCGGTTATATTGTAAAATTTTTTCAGCCACAGAAACATCTGGATCAGTTAATTTTTCTAATTGTTGTTGAAGAGTCCATGAAGCATTGAATGTACGGAATACTTTTGCAGTGAGACCGTCCATAAGTTCATGCAAGTGTTGATTTAATATTGATGTATTTAAACGATCAAATAGATCATCACTGCCTTTTTTATTTTCCATAAATATTTTTAAATTTTTAAAAACTCGTTTTTCCACGGGTACCTCATTGTAATATCTAATGGAATCTTTACCAAGAAAATCAAACACGACTACATATTCTTTATCATTAAATTCTTCATGTAATTGTATGTGCTCGACACGTAAAGAACAACAACCAACCGTATCAGCTTGGTCCTCATCTTTTTCATTTCCTGCTCTCAACGCTAATTTATCAATAAAATATAAAGCAACTGATCGTTGTCTCACATGCATTTCTCGAGATTTCCAATCATTAATATAATTTTCTCTAATCTTATCAATAGATTTCGCTAATCTTCTTGCAGTTTCATATTTTTGCCAATCTTTCTCACCTTTAAGTTTAGAAGATGGATTTAACATGACATATTTAACTTGACCTTGAACATTTTCTATCCAACTAGCAAGCCATGTAACATTAAAGTCATGTCTAACTTCCTTCCATTTGTGACCAGGAGGAGGTTTAGGTATATTTGAATCTTTACTACAATTAATTAAAACATCTTCAGGCATTACACGTTTTTTTAACATACCCATTTTAGGATGTTCACCTCGTCCTCTAAATAAACCAGGTGGTTCTATTTTGAAATTACCAATTTTTTCTTTATGGCCATCAATAGTACAAAATCCATATTCTTTTTGTAAAGCTTCGTTGTCTTCTTTAATTTTCTTTTTTTCTTCTTTACTCATTGCTTTACGTTCCTCAGACTTGGTAGCAAAATATGCACTCATCTCTTTAAAATTACATAATGAAAGATCAGTTATTAATTCTTTTTCTTTCTGTGTCATTGTTTTTCGCCAATCTTTCATAAAGTTTTTATTAAAGACTTCTTTAGTTGTATAATCATGGTCGAGCATTTTAGCATAAAATGTTGCTACTTCTTCTGCATTCTTAGATAGAGGAATTACCTTACCGTTATAATAAAATTTGACTTTGCTTGGTAAAGGTTCATATGCTGGAGCAAAAACAGGTCCTTTATGTTCTAAAAACTTCCATTTAACACCATCTTCTTTTTTCTCTTCTTCCCACCATTTCCATACTTCTTGTTGTTCTTCTTCTTTTTTCTTTTTAGTTGGAGATTTCACAGGAGATTCTTTTTGTGATGTATTATTTTCCTTTTTTACTTTTTTGGAATCCTTTGATGAATGATTCCTATCTTTTTCTCTGTGCTTACTTTTATGTTCTTTATCTTTTTTATGTTTTTTATGACTGCTATGTTCTTTTTTAACATGTTTTGTTCGAGCGCTCAAAGGAATATCATCCTCACTACTAATTGAATGTTTGCGCTTTCTATTTGATAATGGTATGTCATCATCATCAGATTGTATTTCTTCTTTTACAGAATAATCATTACCACTGTGTTTTCTTTTATGACTAGACATATTATAATCATCATTATCATCTTCAGAATAATTCTCTTCTTTGATACTATGATTTAATTTGTAATCTCTCTTGATTTGAGAATGATAATCTGAATCATAGGTTTCATCTTTATATTCCCGTTTAATTTCTTTCTTGCTAACACCATTTTTTTCGTGTTCCTGTAGAAAAAATACACAATATAATTAATAAAATGTATTTTAGTAATGATATAGGCCCTTTTTATCCAATTATAATTTTATTTCCAAACTAAAATGTACAGTATACTAAGTAGGTATATGAAAATAATAATATAATAAAAATACAACCACAACTTAGGAAGGAGTTAAAATAATTAAATAAAAATGTTACATAAATAAATAGTGATAGACAAAAAAAGGCCTTGTGTACATTATTCAAAAATGTTACCTTTGGTTTAATAAAAACCTCATGTACACCTATTCAACTTGATTGGTGTACAACTGGGTAGTCATGAATCACTCATAAGAAAATTGAGACAATTGTTTGTTGATGTAGAGAAACAAAAATAAATATAATATAAAAAATTTAAGTAACAAAACACTTGTGAAACACTAACAACGATAACTGTTTTAGTATTTTTCAATAAATTTTAATATAAAATTATCAGATCACTTATATACACCTATAATAAGTTCATTTAGATTACTAAAAGATTAGTAAAATAAATAATATAAACAGAAGTTGAATAGGTGTATGTGAAGTATACTTAATTTTAATAATTTTACTTTAAATTAATTATATCTATTAATTTAAAAATTTGATGAAAATTAGTTATATTATATTTATTATGTATCCAATATTTTTATTTAGATATACAATTTAGTTATAAGTTTTAATAAATAATATAATATTAACATTAACATTGAATATATGCATAACAGAAAAATAAATCTATGATAACTAAATATGATTAAATAATAACACATTGTGTTGTATTAAAATTTATTATATGTTAAAATGACACTCAAATATTGTACAATTTTAATAAACATACTAATAAAAAAAAAAAAAAAATTAATAAATGTTTTATAAAAATATGAATAAAACATATATTTCTCTTAAGTTATACCAAAATCTATTAATTAAAAATTTACTTCAAAATAGGAATAAAAGTGAAAATACTCAGGAACACAAATGTGTGCAAAAATAGACTGACTAGAAAATGTTAACTAATATGTTGAGATCTACAAATTAATAAGTATTAAAATTTAAATCACTCTAATTCATAATAGTCTTTAATAATTAGATTTACATTAGAAAAAACATCTTTAAAATCATTTATATTTGTATTGTACTCAATATAATGATGAACAAATGCTTTGTGTGAAAAAGCTCTCTTTGCTAATTTTATTGCAGAATTTAAAGCAGAAACATTAGTAGAGTTATTAGATAGAACACTTAAATACTTGGAACCCATAAAATGTCGTTGCTGAAATAATTGCTGAAATTTATTTTTTTCTGCAACATGTTTTGAAAAAGATAAAGTGTTTAATTTATCAACAAAATTCAGTTTAGGAACACTATCAGGCAATATATTACCACGGTAAATAACGAAATTTCCAATAGATACACAAGGTAATACATTCAATGAGCGTATAGTTTGATTTACTACTGCTTCCCATCTCGGAGTAGATTCATAAGAAGAATATTCTTTTCTATAATTTGGGGTTGTAGTTAATTTTAAAAATTTATATTTTTGATCATGTACTAATGATAAAAAATAAGAAAATGTATGTTCTTCTATTGGTTGAAAAACAGATATCAATTGTTTACTGCCTATTTCATTTATATCATCAAATGAAACTTTAGCCTCTGGATGTCCAGCTTGACAGACTTCATTTAAAACAGAATTTTCAAATATAAAAATACATTCTGACAAACTATATAACTTTTTAACAGTAAATAAAGTATTATAATTTTGTATAGCATCTTTAGACTGATAAGGCATCATTAAAACTATAATAATTGGAATTTTAGGATAATCATGTTTCAATTTTTCCAGTATATAACATGCAGATCCAGCACAACCGCTTGAAGGTGATAAAATCGTTAAAAAATATTCAATTTTATCCAACTTACTTATTTCTATTCTTAATCTGCTTAAAACATCCTCAAACATTTTTGGACCTTTGATATAATAACAATATGACCAATTATTTGTTGGTCCTTCAATGAAATCAATTCCTAATGCATTTTGTCCAAATCCCCAACTACAATTTTTTGATTGTTTTAAAATATCACTATTATTTAAATCTCCAAAATCAACTAAAATAGACCTGGGTTCCAAATAACCATTAGATTTTATTTCAAAGAAATTGGATTCACTTATATTTTTGTACTCTTGATTAAAATTTTGAGAAAGAATTGGATCAAAAGTATTATTATCATTAAAAATAATAGAATAGAAACTATGAATAAAGCGTATTCCACAAGTACCAAAACAAATAGTTAATACAGACATAATTTCATAAATTAATAAATTATAATATGGATAAAAAAAAAAAATAATAATAACATTATAAGCAACTAACCCTATCACGTTTCTTTGATTTTTCATGTTTTCGATCACTGGATTCACGATCTTCTGTAAAAACAAAAAAACAAAAAAATCGTAATAAACTAATAAATAATTATTATAGTTTATATATGGATATAAAATATAAAATAAAACATAAAATATTCTAAATTATTCTTTAATAATCATATATTGTAATTATCCCAGTAATTATTTTATACAGCTACCTATGTATAATCAACCATGTTATATTATTTTTAATTTAAAAAAATAAAAAAATAAATATACTTAGAATGATAAGTAGGTATCTAAGTCAATATTTATCAACTTTTAATTTTTATTAGAATATTAGATTAAATAAATCTAAAATCTAAATATATATATTTATAATCTAAAACAGACAAACCCAAATAATAAAATTTATTTTAACAGACAAACCTAAATTATGTTTTGAGGCAATGAAGAAAGTATTTATATCTAAAATATATAGGTATTGGAAATTAAGTAATTTGGATCAACAAGCTAAAAATTAAGATTAACAAATAATGCTAAAACTCTCAAATAATAGCAATTTGATTTAAATAATTACCTACTGTCTATAGTTTATTTTTTAATTAATCTTAATATGCAAACACTATCAAATAAATACATTTTATTTTATTATACCTGTATTACCTATATTTTTAAATTAATTATTAATATAATTAAAAATAATTTAACCATTAGGTATATCATGAAAAAAGATTATACTATTTCCAATTTAAAAACATTTTAAGGTTATATAAAGTTGGGTACTGGTTTGTTATCGTCCCATCATGAGAACGAAAAATTTTATTGCCCCGCCAATTACGAACCATATCAAACACATTATTTTATTTATACCTATGACAATTGAGACTTTATCGCTTTATTTTATTGGTTCAGGTGATTTTACTTAGCACTTAGCAGTATGTCTATAGATCTGTCCATTTATTGTAGTTGTAAAATGAATTTAAAAGATTTGTATTCCAAAGTGGTTCAAGATTACCGATACATACAATAGTATACTACATATACGGCTGAACTTATGAAATGACCTCTATATCGTATTGTAAACGTGAGTTTGGAATGAGTTTACAACAGAATCTTCATTAGAAATTTCGGAATACAAATCTTTTAAATTCATTTTACAACTACAATAAACGGACAAAACTATAGACATATTGCTAAGTGCTAAGTAAAATCACCTGAACCGATAAAACCTCAATTGTCGTAGGTATAAATAAAATAATGTTTTATATGGTTCGTAATTGCCAGGAGACAGGACGATAAAATTTTTTGTTCCCGTGGCGGGGCGATAACAGACCAGTACCAAAAATTGTTACCATTATTACACAGTTACACATAGAAAATGATAAACAGAAATTAGTTTGGATTTTAAGATATAAAAAACTTATTTTTGGGAAGGTAATAAATAAGATTGATGATAGGTATCTATTTAAAATTTAGGTTAAAATAATTTTAAGAACAAGCCGTGTTCAATAATGTAGTATTAACTGTAACAAGATTGAATGACCATTAAATTCTGAACATTCAGTTAAATATTTATGTAATAAAAATACCTATATAAAACCTTTTATAAGATACATAATATATAGTAATAAAGGTACCTATTACAAAGTAGGTTTATAGTTAGGTTAGGGAAAAAGGTTAGGTTAGGTCTAAATTTATAGTTAACCGAATAAGTACAAAAAATTGTCAATGAATTAGCAACTGATAATTTAAAATGAATTTATTTTAATTAGAACAGACACATAAAAATACAATATATTCTACTTTTTTATTAGTACTAGGTAAGCATGAAAGAACGGCTAAAAAATACTTATATACTCGCAAGACTGAGATTAGTTTTTTTAACAAAATCATAAAAAAAAGCTTCAACTTTGAAATTCAGTAAAATATATTAACAAGAGTGTATTGGTTAATGGCATTTGACACAGTAAATATTCGTATTGGATCACAATCGAGCGGTGGATAAAAAACCAAAATTAACGATTTATTAATACTTATTGACTTTGACTTTCAGTTAACTTAATACACATAAAAACTTAACCTATAAAAAATTCTGATTTGTTTTTTTCCCTTCGCCGTCTAAACGTGAGCAAAATACTTAGGATGCGCGGGTGGTTTGGCGGAACGGAAATTAATAGGTTAATAATAATATTATAACAATGACGTAGCGGCAGACAAGAACGGAAATAAGTTTCGCGAAACGCCAGTGACGCGTCATGATGTTTTCCAGCACTGGAAGTCTCCCAAATTTTGTTTTTCGCGATTTCAAACCGGCCGTCGACGAAATAACACGCGTACAACAAACGTTTTAACCCGATAATGACGAATACATTACGAGAAAAAAAAAACACCCAATAGGTATAAGATTACAAATCGCATCACCTACATATTAATTAAAATGTATCAACTAACCGGCCATGTTTTCCGTTTGCGAGTACCGAAATAAATTTCGTGTATGTGCACTGTTCAAGCCTCTCGGACGTCGTGTGACTCGCTTGCTGGCCGACTGTCGTTAGACGGTCGTCTGGAAGAGGATCACGATGGGACTTGTGGTGGCGGCGTTGCGTCCTCCGTTGTGGCGCGACGATTGGCGATCTAACAATAATTATCGTTAATAATTTAACAAAAAGAACAAAAGTTTAAAAACGCGTTCGAAATATTACATGGTACACAGACGAGTGACGCAAGTCACGAACGAGGACTGAGATACGTTGGCAAATTATTGAACAATATCATGTGTGGACTGGCGAAAACGGACGGCGGCGTCAACAGCAACGGACCTTGATATATTTTTTGTCGTGCGTGGAAGAAGAAAAGTACGTCGGTTGTGAAGCACTGAAAAACGACCGAAACACGATTATGAGAATATTTTTTTTACGACGTCGGCGAATGAAAGATCGAAAGACACGTCGCCGGCCAAACGCAGAATGAAAACGAATTTATATTGACGGGGACAAGAGAAAAAGAAAAAAAAACGCCGAAAGAGCGTTTCGACGACTACTCGTGTGTCGTGGACGATTAGGATTTGAGACTTGACGAAACTTCACGTACACAATTTTGTGACGGTAGCTGTTATGATCTACCGATCTACGACAGCGACCGTAGCATCGACGGGAGAGAACGACAGAGACGGTAGAAAAACGGGAGCGAGAGAGGACAAGAAACGAACACCGCGTTTGGCGTTTCGAGCACGGCAGTGCACGCACCAGTCTTTCCGCAGATCGGCGGCTGACGAGTGCATTGACTTTTTTTGTTTCATAGTTCCGTCCGGCAACGTCGCAGCCGCTACGTTGCCAACAGCAGCACGCGCTCGGCGGCGGCAACGGAAATCAAATAACGCCCGCCACTTTTAAATTGCAATCGTTTTCGTTTAATCTGTGCCCATACTGACGCGGCGTTCATCTTTTCTAACGACATCGCGTGTACGTTTGTCGCTAGCATATTTCGTTTCTCGTGAATTTCATGCGAATTAACGACGGAAAACTTTAATTTCTTCTTGCGCTACCAAATCTTAGACTCGATCGGCGTACAAAAATATAACATGGCGGTCGAGCCTACTCATTCTGCAGATACCCCGTTATCAGAATATCAACTCTTCGCCGGCGAACGATTGATAAAAGATAACCCGTGTTTTGTTACGATTTTTAATTTTTGACTTCTTACTTCTTAGTTTTTACTTTTTATAGGATATTCACTAGTTTTATTTTTTCTGTTCTCGGTGTTTCGTCGATAGACGGATAGGAAGATGATCAAAATAGCAACCGCAGTCGGAACGCACGCGCGGATTTTCCGTTGCATCGCGAGTCATTACTGTAGATGGAATACGAAGGTACTTCCCGTGAAACGATTGTCGTCGACCTTTTCGAATAAAATCATTAACGACTGTAGCTGTAACGACATTTTTTCCATCCGACTTCCCGTACGATATTATGCCAAAAGCAAAGACAGACAATCCAATAAAGGTATAATGTTGTTTTTCCGTCAAACAATTAATGTTTATTCTGTACGACTGTCAATGTGTACCTACAAATCAGTGACCAACAATAAAAAAATGATCACGATCATTTTGGAATATCCTACTCACTCTTTTATAAAATGGTTATTCGATTTGATTGTACTCAACGATATGATTGTAACAGAAATAATCGTCAAGATTATAAAATATAAAATATTTATGAGAATATTAAAAAACTACATTGTCCTGTGAATTATGATATACATTGATAATACTGTATGCATAATAAACCTATATTGGTTAACAGTTATAATTTATTCTATATTTTTTAATATTATACTGCAATATATTTATGTGTAATTTCTTTTCTAGGTAAAAAAAAAGTATCCGTTGATGAAAACCTATTAGCTGAACACATAAAGTACAATGTCATGAAATCAGAAATGGAAAAATGTGTGGTTTCGTTGAAAAATAACTATATTAAAAATCTATCTCTGAGATCGTCTATGGGTATATAATATAAGTTATAATTATTTATACTTTTTAATCAGGAAATTATTTTAAATCCTTTTCTAAATAACCTAAACTATAGTAGAGTCTATGCCAAATAAACTGGCAGTTAGTGGCTCTATCTCCATATGTCAATACACAATCATATTGTTGTTTTTTAGATAATGTTCATACACAAAAAGCGACAAACATGTTATATGCAGCTATTTTTAATTAGTGCGCCTAATAAATTTGTAGTATCATGAGGAATGCATCGTAATTACGCCATTGCCAACCATCAGTTCGTTTAGCATGGACTCTATACATTTATACTGATAGTATATGAGTTTATGTTCTATAAATGATATATTAGAAAATGTAAATAATTAAACTTATTCTTTCCAAATATAAACATAAACAATTTCAATATTTAAAAAAATTTTACTTCGTAAAAAATATTAATTAGTATTTGTCACATAATATATATACAATTTTAAAATTTAATAAATAATACATAGAACTAATGTCCATGTAAAAATAGATATTAAACATAATTAGTATTTAATTATTTTTACATTTAGTTTAAAATTTGAAAAATGTATAATTATATTTTCAAAAATTATCATTTGTCATTAATTGCATATAGACACTAAATTTATTTATTTACAGAAATAATAATCATTATTTATAATGTAAAATAATTTTTTTTAGCTTTTTTTTTATAATACAGCTATTATAAATATATATATATAATATATATATATTGATAATTATTTTCATTTCAACTTAATTAAATAGCCATTGACTTGTTATTTAATTCATAAAATATCAGAAATAATATATTTTTCACAAATATTGTATAAAAAAAGAAGCTTCAATTTAATTTAAAGAATGTGTAAAAATTAATGTTTTTTTAAAATTACGATTACCTATACTGCATTTCAAAAGAGAATATACCACTTTCGCGCACTACAAATGACGCTCTCGGCCGTTTCGAGCCAAATTTTCTCCCACTCTAGTGAAATGTGTGCGTCAACCACACACGATCATAAACCAACAGAACTTTACCGACGTGTATACACCCAAGTTAAAGTATTAATTAATTACTTGATGTACCATCCATTTACTGGCGGTGTATAACGATTCACTACCAGTACCAGGTAGGAGAGCGCTAGTTGGAAATGACAGTAATTGGTTGGAGATGCGCACCGCCAAATGTAAAATGGTCCGTCGAGCAGTATATTCTCTTTTGAAATGTTGTATATATAAAAATTATTTAATATTAATTTAATTAATAAATTATATAATTTTTTAGGTTCAATAGAATCATTACCAGTCACATTTGAAGGTGATGAGTATGTTATACAAGACTTAGCACAAATTGTAAGAAAAAATCCTAAAACTCTAATTATAAATATGACAACATTTCCACTGGCGATCCCAGCTGTTTTAGATTCATTAAAAGCTTCTGGAATGAATTTAAATCCTCAACAAGATAAAACTTCTATATTTATACCAATACCTAAGTAAAGTATTATACAAATTATAAAGAAAAGGAATCCTATTTTGGTAAAATATATTAATTGATATTTCATTATATTTCAGGGTAACAAAAGAACACAGAGAAAATCTAATTAAGAATGCAAAATCTCTTTTTGTTAAATGTAAAGATAATATTAAAGATTCTCAAAATAAATATATTAAATTATTAAAAGATAATGATACATTGTCAACAGATTTAGTTCATACATTACAAGATCAGGTATTCTCAAAGCTTTACATTTAATCTTTAAAGTTTACATTTATCTATTACACTTAACGTAATCTGACGTTCAACACATTTTAACTTCTAATTTTATAATTTAAATTACAAATAACATAAGATGGAAGTGGAGTGGAATTTCAGGAAAATAATTGGATATATTGAAAACTTGAAACCGAGATAAAATAATATTGTGATCAATAAAATAATTTACTTTTTTTTAACATATTTATGAAAAAAATTGAAGATACTAATTTAGTAACAGAGGGTGTTACATAATTCCAAATTATGCCTATAAATATACCATATTAGCAATGAAATGTTATTGAAACATATCAATATATTTTACATATAAATTTATAAATATTTTGTTATCTCAATATTTTTTGTCCAAAATTAATTTTAATATTTTACTTAATGTCATAATCATTTTTAGACTTTTTATTTTATTTAAAAGATACAAAATGTTAAAAAAATTATTAAAATATATTTAAAAAAATTCATAGAAAATAATTGTAACTTTTAATTTATTTTACAACATTAAAAGTAAAAAATAACTTCAAAGTTAGTTGGATGTAATAATATTGTTTTTTCTTAATATTTGGTTGTAATATAATATAAGAATATAGAATGTTCATTGATATATTGTTAAATCTAAGATACAATTATCTATTTGAGATGGGCGTTCTTATATTTTTGATATTTTCCATAAATTTACCAAACTTGATTAAAAATGTATTAATAAATATTAAATATTATGTATTTAGTTTTTAAATATTTTAAGAAAAAATTGAAAGATCAATTTTTACTATAATAATTCTTAACAAGTTCAATTATGTATTCAGTTATGTAATGCAAATACAAGTTTTGTAAATAAAGTAATGAGACTGATACCGTAGCTAGTTATCTGGCAGTACTAATGGCTTTCTGATTGAAAAGGTTTGTAGATAAACATATAATGAACCTTCAGTACAAGTGTAAACTTCGTAGTGTCACGTGTTTGTCTGTGGCGATTATATTTGTAAACCAGTTTTTTTTTTAGTACGTTCTAATAATGGGTGACAATTTTGAGCAACGATGTGCTATCCGATTTTGTTTCAAACTTAGTCACAGTGCAACAGAAAATTTTCAAAAGCTTCAACAAGCTTATGGAGAAAGTGTACTTTCAAGGGCTTAGGTTCTTAGGTGGTTTAAAGCATTTTCAGAAGGCAGATAGTTGATTGAAGATGAACCTCGCAGTGGAATACCTTCAACTGCAAAAAATAATGAAAACAACATAGTTCTATATCTTGTCTTATCTGATCATCGGTTGACGGTCACAATGATTGAAGAACAATTAGGATTATCTCACACCATCATTAATCAAAATTTGATCATTGATTTGGAGATGCGAAAAATCTGTTCTAAAATGGTTCTGAAAATTGTTGTCACCCATTATTAGAACATACTAATAAACCCTAATTTACGAATATAATCGCCATAGACCAATTAGTGACACTACAAAGTTCAAACTCGTACTGAAAGCTCATTACATGTTTATCTACAAACCTTTTCAATCGGCAAGCAATTAGTGCTACCAAATAACTATCTATGCTATCAATCTCATTAGTTTATTTACACACCTCGAATACTAAAATAAAATCAGTATATTAAAATTAGAAGCTATTCAAATTATTTTAGTAACAACTTACTTTATAATACCTATAATAATGATTATATTGTATATAAATACAATGTATAAAGTTCACAATACTTATAATTTTCTAAATACATTTCCTTAATAAATTACAGTACCCAATCCTCCAAAGTATAGTTTTATATGTATATTTTTCTTTAATATATGATTACCAATTTATATATGTTATAGATTACTGCATTAGCTGATAAATATGTATTGGAAGCACAAAGAATAATGGAAGAAAAGCAGAATGAACTTAAAGGTGACTCATAATCTTTGTAAACATGTTTATATACTAAACCAATGTATTATTTCAATGGAGTTACATGGTTCATAAAATATTTGTAACCCCAAAATGATTAATTTTACTTGTGTAATATGTTTAAGTATGTTATTTTTTACTGAAAACTAGTTTTTCAGGTATAATCATTGTATGAATCATCAATACTGTTCATTAGTGTTTATTTAAAATTATATCTTTATGATGAATGAAATATATATGTACTTCTACTTATATTTTATTATTTTTTGATAACGCCTGACAACTGGATACTTCTTATTTACCGTTACCATCTTTTGTCCATTCCTTTTTTCTATATTTCTATTTTAATATAAACTAACAATTAAAAATGGTGTTCAAAAATATATCGTATCAAATATTATATTATTATTTACCAGTACCTATGTTATAAATGAAACATCTATAAATATACATAATTAATATAATGTTTAATAATTAGTTTAAATGGTTTATATTTATTAATATACCTATGCATCTTCTCTTTAAATAACAAATATTTTTATGAATAAATAAATAATAACTTAAAAATATACAATAAACATTAGAACAAAATTAAATTAAATAATATTTTCAAATTACTAAAAAACGTCGGTATAGAATTTATTTTGCGCAGCGTATACTTTTAATGGGTATGATTTTTTGTTTTTTAAAACATTTAAACAGCACCTATTATTATAATATTTAAATTTAGGTAATCTGATTAATATGAAGGATGTCTTGGAGTTCTTAACGGCCGAAACCGTAGGTTCAAATCGACCGCCATTGTTTTTTTCGTTTATATATTTTAATTCATTTACTACGCCAGTTGTAGGCCTTGAAGGTTGAGTCGTTCACGTGGATATTGAGGAACGGGCAGGTACCATGGCCCGCTACGAGTGAGATACCGACCGTCATTGAACCCCAACTTGTGCTCGCAGCTACAGTTTGTCACTCGCAGTCATGTCGTGGAAAAATTATAATACACAAAACTACGAAAGTGTTACGACATAATTATCGCGTGTAGAAACGTTTTATTCACTTATCCGCGAGCTTATCCATTGAAATTTGCGATCTGTAAGTACATTTTTCATTTTAATTATAATTTATAATCGTAAGTTAAGTACCGCATCGACAGCGGATATTTAAAATAATTAAATTACCTACCTAAGCGTTTTATAAACAATAGAATATTATATTATTATTTGTACAGTTTAAAGAGGCATAATATTTATAGAAAAATATAAATTATTCAAATATTGGTCAAAAGTATGCAAAGTGCTTATGGGTAGGTAGGTACTTCACACAGTCACACCTGCGTCCCATACATTAGTTTATGGATTGGAATATCGGAATTCTCTGTTACATTTTACCAATTGCATTGATACCTACCTACCTACCTATATAAAGTATATAATGTAAAAATGTTAAATTAAATATTTATTTTAAATAATAATAATAATAATAATAATAATAATAATAATAATAATATATTTTATTAGTCATTGAACAAATGAAATAATACATAGGTATCTACTTATGAGTTGCAGTTTAAATATTTAACAGGTACCTATACACGTTTTAATATATTTTTTAGTGTTTAAAACTGGACCTCGATCACGTCATATTATTTGAGTTTCTGTTAGTATACCAACTGGCAACTACCGTATACAATACGAGTATACATACCTATACGTATTTAACCGCCATAACTCGTAATATATTATGTCTGAATGCGACTGCCGACTATAGTAAAATTCAATGACCTATCGGGTATAACCAAATTGTATAGGTTACGGATCGCGATTCCAACAAATCTTTTTATTTTCACCTTCAATGATTTCCTATACCAATATTCTAAAAAAGTATTATAGGTCATTGCTGTTGAACCGACATCGATGTATACACAGACCCATTGGTGATGACGTGCAGATTTCCCTACAATTCGGTACGTATTATAAGGTACTCAGTACTCGCTAGTCACAATCATATTATAATAGTGATAAGCAGATTCGAGGAAAACATATATTATTATAGTTCCCTATTTTATTTTTTATTACATTATTTTATTTGCTCTAGAAAAATATTTCTATATCCCACCAACCCGTTGCGGATGTCATTTCATATCTATAGGTCTTATCTATAGGTATTCGGTTTAACCATGCTGCAGATGTTGCTCAACGTTTAATAGACGCATTACGTTTTAAAAACTTTTAAATGCTCGTGTGTAGTTTTTTTATAATAGTTATTGTCGTTTAACCTCAAGAAGTTAAGAGTTCAATTTTTTAATTATTATAGGGAGTCCCTATATAGTTTTCAACTTTTCGATAGTCATTCGGACTCGTAAAAAAGTATAAATGGGTTGTGATATTGTATGAACAGTAAGTGATGCCCGTCATAATATTGTTATAAAATATTTTTAATTTTTAATTTAAATGTAATGTCGTTATTCAAATATTAATTTAAAAATTATTTTTAAAAATTAATTATTATTTTTTAATTAGGTATAGGTTGGGGTAAGTACCATAAAATATTTTTTAATTTTACTTATTTTTATTATTATTATTAAAATGAAAATGTAATTTAATCTATATTCTATACCTACTCGTATTTCGTATACCTACCTATACCTCATGTTGTTATTATTATTATATTATTATATTATCAGTGCACGTGTATTATGTACCTATTCATATGGTAATATTTGCTCTGGATGCTCTGGGTACGAATACCTATTTATATTAAAAAAGTATATTATGAATTTATGACTATTTTAAATTTGTGTTTATATTTACACATTATACAATATTTGTATATTGGTTATTAATATATTAAAGATGGGTAAATAAGTATAAACTATGAATATTTAAAAAATTGTAAATATACACATTGTTATTATTTAAAATATATTAATATTAAAACTAAAATCTAAAATAAAACTAAAAACGGTCTTCAAAAACCAAATAGATAAGTAGGTATTTTATATATATATATATAAGCATACTATGATAGTATAGTGATATACATTTATTATATTCCATAATCTAGAATAATATTTAATTTAATTTTTTTTTTTAAATATAATAGGTATTTAAAATTATATTAGAAGTTAAACATATGACTAAAAAAATAAACGTGTTTTTTTTTTTTTGCATATTTTTATAACTGTGTGTTACTTTTTATGGATTAAAATAGGTCCTTTAATTATTATATTATGCAAACCATTATTATAATTTATCATTATGTATCTACCCATAATATGAAATGTAAAATATATTTATACTCGTATTATTATTATAATAATAATTATTGCATTATAGTTTATAATAATTGTCTCGTATATTCCATAATATACTGTATAGGTATATAAGTAGGTATATAGTATTGAATTATTTTAAATACCTATGTGAATACGTAATAATTGTTTCAAAATAGTTGTTAATTTGTTATTTCCATAGGAATGTCCAATAATTAGTTTTATAGTTGTTTTTTAGTTTCTCTCTAGATGTTAGTATATTAGATATATGATCATACGTATATTATATTATATAAGCATTTAAATTGAATATAATTTATAAATGTACAGTTACCTTACGTATACGTCAATATTATCAATATATGTGTATATATGTATCAATATTATAATATACTATAGCTTAGTACTATAATAGCTACTTTATCTAAGTTATTTTTTATTGATACTAATATTATTACTTTAAAAAATCTTTATCAGGACGGTAGGTACGCCTAATACAATAAAATTATTTTATTTGTATATCCATAATGTACATGTATATTATATATAATATATTATTGAATTAATTTATTTAAAGTTTACTATGATTTATAATTGATAAAATGATAATATATTACTTAACTTATATACTTATAATACCTATAATACCTACCGTTAAAAATGAATACTTTTTGAAAATTAATAATAAACATGTTTTGTATCATTTATAATATTATATTATACTTGAAGAATTAAGGCAGATATAAAGATTAGAGGTATTATACGTTTGCGAACTATGAAATAATACATACAGATATATACAGATGATTAATTTATACTTTAATCCATTTAACCGAATTTTACTACCATCATTTAATAATAATTCTTACAATTACTAATTCTCTTAAGATATAATTTTTATAATCACTAAAACGGACTTTTTATAGAATAAAATATTTTAATTTTAAATATCATTTTTTTTTTTCAAACAAAAATAATATGACCATTGACCATCATAATTATTGACCCCATAATTATTATTTAAAGAAATAAATTAAACTGGTAATAATAATAAGCTTATGTTAGGTCTTAGGTATATTGCATATATTTGTCATATTTTTTGCAGTCTATATATGAGTATAAACATTTTAGTGCAATTTTATTTCTATTATTTAATTATAGTTTTTTTTTATGATTATATTATTGTTGTCGATAAAAACTAACCTGATGTGATGTGATGATGAAGCAATTTATATACTATTTAGAATCATTGTTGCGTTTCCATTTGACATCGTATTATGTTTATTTTTCTCTTAAATTTGTATTTTTAATTTTTTATTATTTCAAAATTTTAATTAATTTGACATTGAATTTTGAATACTATATTAATAAACGTGCTTTTAACTATACTATTCGTTAGTTTTCATATTTTTTAATTATTGTTATGAATTAAAATATATATTATAAAACTAAAGTATTAATAACGAATGCAAAATGTCAGAACAAAATTAAATTTAAAATAATAATGTACCTAAAATTGTTTTTTAATGTGCAATATGTGTGTGTTACTTATATACCAAGTACTAAAAATAAATTACTATTTAATTTCTCGGTAAAATATACGAATGGTTATAATGATTTTTTCTTTAACAAATACTATTTCAAGGATGTCTAATTCTACATTTAATACCTATCTACCTATGACCTATGATAATTTAACATACGTAGGCTTATATTTATTATTTGATATACCTATTTAAAATTCTAAATGTTTATTATTATGTATTATGTTAATAATAATTGATAAAATGCTAATATTTATTATGCCATAATAATTAATAATGTCCTTTGTTAGCCGTGCGTGATTCTCATTTTGGTTATTTATAATAATTAATTTACTTAATGAATATTTTAATTATTATTTAATTACTATTTCATTATTAAAAATATTAAAACTGCAAATATTTTATTTTACTATTATAATAAATAGGGTATAATATTAGGTGTATTATTAAATCTACTGGTATTTAATCTTAATGTATACTTAACTTTATTATACATAGGTTTATACATATATATGTGATAAACAGAAGGGATGAACAATAATTAAATTAGGGATGCAACAGATGCCAATAACTAAATTAATAATAATATATGAAATAAAGACTATAGTCGTATATTATAGTTTTTATTTTTCATGAGGTTTATGTTTATCATAAAAGTAGATGTCAATTCTCATAAATTCGAAAAATTTTATTGCTGATAATAAAATATATATTTTCGTTTGTTATAACATTGGGTAAGTACCTACAATTGGAAGAATTTAAAAATGTAACGTTATTGTACGCCAATTATAATATATATTTATATTACAAATTTATAATAGTATAGAAAAGTGCGCATTTTGTATTTAATTAGCTTTAATTGTGATGATTTTTTAAAACAAAAACATGTTGTGAATTTAAATTACTATTTAAAATAGATATCGTAATTTCCATTAATTTATAATTTACAAATTAATTCCAAAAAAATAAAAATTATACACCCCGGACCCCGCATTGGTTAAAATTCTATATGGTTAGGGTAAAATTTCTTATGGGAAAATATATATTATAGAAAAACTGATTAATTGGTGATGTAAATTATTTAATCTTAAACTAAAAACTTGTATTTATTTCATAACTAAAATAAATAATATTTAAATACAAAACAATAAGTTAGTATAATAACTAATAAGGAACATAATATGTACATTTAAACAATACAACTTGTAGTACAAAACTATTTAAAAATTATAAAAAAATATTAAATATTCGACTCTGTGGTGTCTTTCTGGTAACTTTTGATGTCATTTTTTAAATTATCATAAAATAAATTAATTTGATATCGATTAAATCCCATCATAATACTGGCTACACTAGTTTTTTGGGGAGTTCTTAACGAGAGATTATGTCTATATTACATTATAATAATTTTACCTCATAATCGTACGTAATAACGTTCAAATTCAAATGACGTGCAAGCTCGTTGGTGTACGTAAAGAAACGATAAAATATTCGTTGCTAATAAACAGTTTGACCCTTATATAGAAAAAATAAATAATTAAACTGAAATTGGGCTCTTACTTCATGCGCACTTTTACAATAATTACAGGCTACTCAAAAGCTTGTAATTATTTTGTCTTTCTTCGTAATAGTATAGTAAGGAAGTTCTTTTAGTTAAAATTGACAATTTTACTGTAAAATTTTATCTGTGCTCATAAATCGTATATACGTGTAGCTAAAATTTTACAATTTTTAGATCTACGTATATATACAGCCAAATGCAAATCGCTATACTTAGGAGTTAGGATTGATAAAACTTAGGTTTTGTATTAAACACGTATGAATTTAGTTTTTCTACACGAGTAATATACCTGGCTGAATATATTAATTTTTAAAAATATCGCTCGTCGTTGCCCGCTTAAAATGTTTACGTTTTTGCTCTATTACAAACAAATTTTAATTAAGGCACTCGTTGAGAAAAAATTTGCAACCAATAATTTTGTATAATTATTATATAACATTCTCTATAATTATATTTATATATTATATTATACGAACGTTACATTTTTATTTTATTATATATATATATATATATAAACAATACAAGAACAATACGTCCCATTACATGACCCTTCTTTTATTTTTCGTTAATTAAATATAAATAATGCAAAAATTGTAATCAATGTAAATATTTGCTTGACATTCGATATCTACTTCTTATACCTAGTATGATATGGCTTACAATGATTATACGCGCTGTGGGAGACTCGGTAATTCATATATATAATATTATAATAAATATATTTACATATTGTATTGTATTCATTATGCAAAATAAATAAATAATAATTATAAATTATAATGATGATGATGATGATATTATTTACATAGACAATTAATCGAGACCATATATTTATTGTTTGGATTGAAAATCAATTCGTATTATATTATCGCGCATAACAAAGGTTTGGAGTTTATTAGATAAAAATAACACATAATATTATTATATTTTTCGCATAGCATACTTTATACTTAATTCGCGTATACCTACTTATATATTAGATATTATTCGAGCTTCGAGGTACTCTAGCAATCGTAGCTGTGCAATCGACAAGTAGACTAAAAAATTATGGTATGCTGTTAATTCAGGGACGGATTAGGCCGGTGGGAAAATGCCCACTGGATCGCTTTTTATATTGAGATCGTGGACCAGTGACATCACATAAAAAAAATATATATATTTATAAATAATCTTATTTGTGATCATATTATCATCAATCATTATGATTTTATGAACGATAGTATATTAAAGTCTTATGTTCTTGGATAATACACCAATAGATATTGATATAGGCTAATAATCGTCAAGCATACGTCTCAAACGACAGTGTCAAACTGTCGATTTGATAAATACTATGTAATTGCAAAACAAATAAAAAAATTTTAATTTAACAAATTAATTATTTTTACAATTTTACTATTTACCTAATAAGTAATAATGTATTGTTTTTAAGATGATGTGTGACTTTTTTTTATATATTTGTAGACATTTTTTCTACCAGAAATAGCATATATGGTTCCGGTAGAAAAGTGGATGTAATTGGTGCTTTATTTAGGTTATTTTTCTCAAAATTAAGCTTATGGATGAGATAAGAAAAACTATACCAAAAATTAACGAAAATAAGGCATTTTTTTTTACAGAAATTGAAATTTTGACGAAATCGATTTCAATATTTCATATCTCAGAAATCTTGACAATATTATTTGGTTTTCACGTCATACAATTTTGGAACTCTTACGTTGATATATAAATTAGAATGATATAATAATATATCTATATTATCTGAACTTCGCTCAGAATCGTTTTTTTCGAATACAATATTATTGCATTAAAATTTCAATTTTTCACAGCAGTATCATCAGCTCGTATTTTAGAACATATAAAAATATATTTTTATGTATATTCAATTTTTGACAATAATACAATAAAATGTGCTTACAAAATAAAATAACATCATAAAAAAATAGTTACCTATTTTATAAAATAAAATTTTTTATTGACTTATTGTTATTCACTATAATTATTTCTATACTTGGCTGCTTATAACTTATAAGTTATAAGTATAATAGTTGGTAGGTAATAATTGCAGGTGTATCAAAAGACAAAACATTGTGTAAAAATATTGAGCCGACGAGCCGTTAATAATTTTTCCCACTAGGCTGTTAGATTACCCAGTCAACCCCTAGCTGTTATATTAATACGATCGAATAATAATATTCGCCCTCCAAATGATATTTTATTTGTATAATAATTCGGTTAAATGAAATCGTCCATTTCGGCGTGTAAAATTAATTATATGACTTATGCCGGGTTGCACCAAATATTTACACACAGATAAACAAGTTAAAACAGTTAAAATAAAGTCTGTTGCACAAATCATGTTTTAAATTTTTATCTCTTGTTAAAAATGTACTTTGTCACGAGTTAAACCAAATGGCCATTTATCGCTGATGTGTAAAAATGTATCTGTAGTTAAATTTCGTTATCAATGTTTTGCGTTATTTTAGTGATAATGAAAATGTTCCATGTGCATATATTTATATGTTTGTAATTTGCCTAACCCTGATTATAATAAAGGATTGAGCAACACTCGTTAATTTAACTCGTGTTAAGAGTTAAATAGTTAAAATTTAACGTAAGGTAATTTAACAATTCAGTTTAAATAATTTACCAATAGATAACGAGAAGTTTGGTGCAACCCGGCATTATAATATCGAAACGACGGTCGTGATGCAACTCATTGTCATAAAAATTTTTTTTTCTTTTTAAATCGCCTTGTCAATAATATAATAATAGGTGTTCTATTTAAATATCATACTTTTTCGTTCGTTTGTAAATTTTAGAGAAATTTAAAATAAACACGCGTGCAACGAGTAATGAGTTATATTATACATATAATGTATATAATATTGATAACGATTGCAATTTTTAAATTTATTTTTATATATCCGATAGACACATAATTTTATTGTCATATACTATATATAGCTTTATACACTCAAAAATGTAAAACAGACTAAATTTTGTAGATTATTTGAATTATCCCCTACCCTCGTTTTTCTTAGAGACCTTATAGGTACTAATCTTCGGAAGTATATTTCGGCAGACGATAGCACAAATAAACATCTTGGTGTAAAAACGTAAAATATGAGGCAGAGCGTTAAAAACGCGTTCGTTATTATTTTATTATTATATCACCAAATTATTCTGATACGCGTTAGGTATATGTATTATAATATATTTATATCCATCGTATATTATCGCGAATTCAGTTTCTGGCGTTACTGCAGTGTCATGATTTATTCTAAACACAGTAAACGAGTTAACCTTGTCCGTCTTGTATGTATATGGGCGGAATTGTATAATAATTAATTTTTTATATAATGTACAGGGTGATTTTTTTTTCATAAACGTCATTATAAAAATCACTTATACTCAAAAGTAATGACTTTTCTCCAATTTTTGTTTCTGCAAATAATTATTGTTGTATAAATATGTGTACTCGTATAGTATAGTACGAATGTATATAAAATAATAATATCTGTAATAATTGTTATTTTAATTTCAATCAAACGATATAGTTTAAATTAGGTATGGGTTTTAAAACGACAAAGAAAATTTTGAATTTTTTACTTTTTTAAACGAATCTTGGATTTTTTAATTTTCAATAATCACTCGCATTCTTCATATTAATTAGTTCATTTTACAGTTCAAATAATTAATGAACCATACTCGTTCAACGATATGACTAAGTGCTGAATGGCCCTGATTTTTTTTTTTTTTGCCCGTATTCGTTTCAAGTTTAGTTTAGTTACTTGTATTATATTTTTTATATATATACCTACTCTGAGCGAGTGAAAACGCGCGGGGGATTAATTATTATGAGTTGTGTCGTATTACAACAAATGCTTATCTCTCTTAAACAACAGGTTTCGTAACTAGCATGTTATCATTATTGCATTGTTGTCGTATATTGGTGAACGAATTTAGTGTCAACTCGAGAACGAATAAATAAAATTATTTATGGAGTATTTTATAAAAATAAAATTAACATTTCTGGAACAAACGAAAATTTATATAAAAAAATTGCATTTAATTCCATTATAATATATGAATGTATTCTTATAATAATGCCTACCTATATAATATAATAAATAACTTCTTTTTTTTTTTTATATATATAATGTCACTTTAATTAATGTATAGTTTAAAATATTATGGTCAGTGCGTATATTATATTACCTAACAATAATATAGTAGTTACTAATAATGGATTATTTTGTCATTATAATCGATAGAATTCATTTTTTTTTATAATCTAACCTTTAAGCGTTGACAAGTGACAAACAATACAGTTATTATAGTAATTGTTATATAGATAATCGTCTAAATATAAACGTGTACGAGTATTTAAATTCGACGAATAAAATATCACCCTGTACATTAAATTATATTTCACGAGCGTACCGCGATGACGTATTATTATAATATCATGAATATAGTTCTTATGTATTGTATTTATCAAAACAGTGACTTTGATATTTTCGCGCGTGGGGTGTAAACGATATACACCTCAGCAGCTCTCGGCCTCCGATTCGCGTTGAACATAAAAAAAAGAAAAAAAATCACAATATTGTAATATTTATTTATGTATACATTTGTTACGATATTATGTAGGTAAGCAGGTAACAGTATCCGAACGTACGTATAGGTATATATAAAATATTATTTTTTAAACGCGTCGCGGATGACAAAACGTACGCACGTCGTCTCGTCGCGAATTATCGACGTACGTATTTTATGAAATATAATATTATTATTATTATTATTATTATTATTATTATTATTATTATTATTATTATTATTTTAAAATGGCAACAGCATATACGAGTTTGTGACCATAATAATTATTATAGTCGAATTTATTTATTTATTTATAAAATAAATAATTTATTTTTTTCACGATTATTTATAAATAAATTATACTAAATAAATTTGCATTAATTTGTGACGACCACTTGTTTATAAATTAAATAAATACACGCGATCGCGAGTTTAATATCGTTTTTTAAATAAAATCATTTTGTTCCTTCGTGTTTGCCCGGGCGTGCTGATGGTTATATTATTATTATGAGTTTCTAACAACAAATTCCTTGACGAGTTCCAACCCACTTAATAGCGAAATTATTATTATTATTCGTTTTTTATTCCTTCGGTCGGGAGTCGGGTAGAGAACGCGCTCGCAGCATCGCAATAATAAAATGCGCTCCGACGAACGTTCAACGTCAGCGCGTGCCACGTTACCGTCTCGAACTCTTCGGTAAAATAATAATTCGTATTTATTTTTTAATATTACTTTTTCGCCAGCGGACCGCCCAACGTACGAATTGATTTCGCTGCACCGTCGACGGCGATCGCGAACGAACTCGCGACGTCGATATTTCAACAATAATACTTCGCGGATATCTAAAAAAAAAAAAAAAAAAAACGTTTAAAAAAAACAAAAAGCTATATTCAATAGATATAATACGGTAAATATGTTGTATATTTTTTTATTATTTTTAAACGAAATGTTTTTTAATATTATATATTTTGTGTTCCCCTGTTTTTTATACGTTATACACGTATTATATATGTATATTATTATTTCTTATATTATAAACCGTTAACGTGTCTTATGTGTACGCGTATACAGGGTGTCCCAAATTTGGTTTACTCGTTGTAATACTTCCACGAAAAATTAAGATTTGTTAAGATGCTGTTTTTATATATATATATATATATATATATATGGTAAATTATTAGACTATAATAGTGCCTATATTACTTTTTTTAATATTTAAACGTCTCGTAAAACTAAAACTTTTTATTTTTTAAGTTTATTGAAATTTGAAAATATAACCAGTTTATAGAGTAGGTACTATTATTGTAAAAGATAATTTTGAAGGATATATAGACACCCTAATTTAATAAAGACGACAATTTTTAGGAAATTATTTAATATAATATATTAAAAAAATAATATTTCTAACGTCATTATTTGTAAATAATTGTAATTATTTAATCATATATAGGTTGCGTAAATTGTAAAATTCATATTATCAATATTATGATAAATACCTTTATTATCTTTATATTCGAGATGGCTGATTAATCGAAAAACACTAATAAATAATAATAATAAAAATGAATTAACTATTATTTAATATATATATTTAACAGGCCATGATAAAGTAGTTAATTAAATATTACCGATTATGACGTGACTACATCAAAAATATAATTTCTTCAAGAAATTTAAAAAATCTTAAAATTCGACATTTTTATTATATATTAATAGATCAATCAAACAAAATTATTACAATTGTAAGTACTCTTACTCAATAAGTAGGTTATTTTCAAATTTCATTAAACTTAAAAAAATAAAAGTTAGGTATTTTTATTTATTAGGAAATTATTAAATTCAAAAAATAAAGGGAAGGGAAAGGATACTGGTGTGGAAAGGATACAAGTGTAAAGAGGATAGTGTTGAATTTTCATTAACATTTGAATGCTATGATAAAACATTACATTCGAAAAAACGATTCTGAAGGAAGTCCATCAGATAATATAATGTAATGATTAAAATGTTTACATTTATCAGTCTCTACGTTCAATATAAATAATTTATCATAAAACCCCTTAATGAGTCACCTAAATACCCAAATCTGATAGTACGTCGCTCAGAACTGTTTTTCGAATGTAATGATTTATCATTGAGTTCAAATGTTAATCAAAATTAAACATTATCCTCTTTATAACTTAATCCTTTTCCTTGCTTTTTATACTTTAAACAGCTATAAAAGAAAATCGTAAATGTAATAATTCAAAATTAATTTGAACTTAGTTAAGTAAAATGTAAGCTTCAATAAAATTAAGAAATTGTAAACATTTTTTGTTTATTTTATTTAATATTATTGTAAAATATTGAAATATTTTAATAAGAATTCGCAAATATATACCATATACCTATATCGATTTTACTAAAATTTCAACTTAAAATACCTATAAAAGAAAATTGAGACTTGCGATATTTCTAATATTTTGGAAATTCGTTAAGAATTTAAGATGTATATCGGTATACTCAGTAAAATTTTCAAATTTTTTTGGCTTTTTTATTAATTATTATTTTAAAAGTATTGAGAAATAATAAAAAGAATACTTGTATGGATTCTAAGATTTTCGATTAAACTTAAAATATAAGTTTTAAACCGCTATAAAAAAAAAAAAATTGTGTCTTAAGATTTCCCTGATATTTTGATACCATTTTAATATGTGAATATATACTTCATTGAATTTTCATACCTCAAAACTCAAAATTGGTAATTTTATCAAACATTATAATATGTAAAAACGAGAATTTTAAGAAATATTTTGTAGTAAAATTAACGTAACCAACAAAAATTTTAAGTCTCTAAGTTCTAAATATTGTCTGAGTTATCGTGAAGTATTAAAATAGAATTCTAGTAGACATTTCAGTTTTCGTGAAATATGCTTTTTACGTCGTTTTTGGTCGTTTTTCCTATCGCATAGGATCAATATTGAGAAATTTGATAAATGATCTAAATACAGTACCAATTATATCCACTTTCCAACTGGAAACATATGCAATTCGTGAAAATCAGATTAATATTTTGGGTAGAAAAGTGTCTACACACGTATATATATATAAAAAAAAAGATAAATCATTGTAAAACCAATAATACTCGTACATTTTTTTTAAAATCTAAAAGTAATGCAGATATTTTATAGTTCATTATACATAACTAATAATATAAAAAAACATAATTTAATATTCGTAATTTTTCGTTGAGTGCAATGAGTACAATGAGTAAATAGATCTTAAAACACCCTGTATAAACTGTGGTAATTTTTTTCCCATTAACATAATACTCGTATTATAATATTACATTTTTTTGTAAGTACTCACGGGTAAATTACACGGAAAATCGTTTTATAAATTATTATCACACACGTATCAATATATGTAAACGTACCTACATTACACATTAATATACGACACACGGTACAATAATTATATATTAGGTATGTATATATAAGCCAACCAGAGATTTAAAATTATATACATGTTTTTTTTAAAATCATTGAAATAAAATAATTTATAAAATTGAATAAAATTGATTTATGTCATTTATTTTAATATTCTAATAATATATATAATATACTATAATGTATATGGTACCGGTAACTACAACGTACAATCAAATAAATTTTATAGTTAATTATAAATAATTTTAAATAATCATCATACAAAACACCTCCATAGACTTTTTATCAATATTATCAAATATAACTAACGAATAAATTATTCATGTTCTGATTAAGTCTTTGAACAGTAGGTAATTAAAACATTGACAATAATTATTTAATTGACACTTTTCAAGTTCACATTTCTGATGTCAACCCTACCCTTGTAATGCAGAAAATTGGTAGTTTAAGAGTAAATGTTGTTTTATAATTTGGTTAGATATGAAAACTGGTCGAAGTTTTACCTTGTGATCAATAATTCTAAATATGATCAAACTTTTATAAATTATTATCGGTTCGAGTTTTTTTTGTTTTAATTTCTGTTAAAAAAATTATAATTATGTTATTAATTAAACATGTCCTTCAAAAATTTTATTTATAATCATATCAAAATGTGTGAATTTGTGATTGTGTGTTTTTATTCTTAAATTATATAATTAGGTATTTAGGTATATATATTTTACGAAAATAATATTATTGACTCGAATAATCTATATTATATATTATAGTTCATCAATAATGTATTATTTAATTAAATAAAATATTTAATTAATAATAATAAATATTAATTATTCCATATTTTCATTTAATTAACAAAATTATACTACTAAAAGAATATGTTCAAAAGTCATACGACAAATTTTCTTTGCAACTAAATATCTGGCGTTTTAACATTCTCGATCAATAATTATCGGATATTTGAATTTGATCCGAACCTAATAACTATTGTCGTATAGTAGGTATATTCATACTTGTATTATGTAGAGAGGAAAAATGAAATATTATAAATAGGCATTGACCATTTGAGGATAAACATTTGAATTTTTCGTATCGATATAATATAGTGTGGTTCAATTCGAATATGAAAAATATTTCTTGATATTAATTATATTTTATAATAAATATTAGAAACACTAAAACAGTATAATTTTAATACATTTCTATTGCTTTAAATATTAACTAGTACTATTTGATTTTACTTCTATTGAAACTTATTAATTATTATTAATATTCTTATTTTCATGTTATTATTATCATTACATCGTATAAGTAGAAATGTAGAATAAAAATAATTATAATACCGTTTTGAAAAATTAGTCATAAATCGATTTACGAGGTTAGGTTAGGTTAATATAAATAAATATAAATATAAATAATAACGTACAGTTTGCTTTTAAGTGTAAACGGAATTTTCTCAATGTTTTTTTTTTATGTTATAAGACTTAAATAATAGTACTTTGTTCGTTTTTTAATGAGGTATGATTGTGTGGGAATTAAATTTATTGTCATTATTCATTACTATAATACACTTGCATATGTCATAATATGCGATGTCACGACATTGATGTTTAATATAGATTAAATGCGATTCGTTAAAATAGATATTTAAGAGTTTTTCAAACATTAAATAGTGATTTTAACGAATCGCATTATTAAACTAACTTTATGAAATTTCTGTGCTGCGCTGCTGGTATTAAATCTTTATTGGTAAATTTATATTTGATAACATCTATTTCGTAAATAGAAAATATCATTATCGAGATTTATAACTACTTTAGCTATAACATATATTATTAATAAAAAAAAAAAAATATATATATTAAAGAGAAAATTACAATGAATTTATATTATTTGTTCACACACATAGTTTACGCGCTTTTATATTATTATGTTACCTATGTAGTACAAACTACAAATTTACTATTTCATTTTTCAAATTTATTTATTCTTATATTATTTTGACAGTCATTGAGACAATGTATATATGGTTTTATTGTTTAACTGTATATGCGTAACTAAATTTCAAACGATATACGCTGACATCGATTGTGATTGTTATGTTATTATTTGTTATTTGCTCGATTGTTAATATTATACTTAAGTCTAACCCATTTCTTTTTTAAATTATGCGTTTAAGATAAAACATGGCTAAACAAAATCACTGGACGAAGGTAGCCAGTCTTGTTCAGAAGTCAAAGATTAAGACGGTGAACAATAATAATGCTAACAATCGTCTCAGTGGGTCAAATCTGCTGGCTGACATGAACAACGGTCAAAACCTTTCCAAATGGGAACCAGAGCTTTGCATTAAGATGTTACGGTTACCCGGTGTTGATAATTATTCTGCGATTAAAAAATTGATAGAGAAAGCTAGCAAGTAAGTAATAATTAAACGTTAAATTAAACATTATAATATACAATTATTTTAATTTATGTGATTAATAGTATATTATACTTATAAATTATTTATTTCGAACCAATCGAGCTGTATAAGTACCTACTCGTATAACATCTGTTTTTTTGAATTTATTTATTTTCATAAAACAAGCCGATTCTAAGTTAAATGCTGTTATAGTTATACTTAAAATTACTATAACACTTTCAGTTGGTATTTATTATTTATTTATACGTATCACATATATTTGTTATTTTGATAATCATTTGTAGATTGCTCATTGTATTTACTATTAAGTATTAACACATATTATGTGAATTCATATGTGTTCACTATTATCACGGATACTCGAATAAAATAATTATTGTTCATTTATTTTTGTAAAATATGCTGAGTTTAGTGTTGTTAAAAGATAAACTAAAGATAATAATTGTAATTCGTAACTGATGTCGAAAATAGTATAGTCATCTTTTTACGTATTAACTATACCTACTATAATTTTTTTCATTTATCAAAATGTATATTAATTAAACTTATCGATGCATGTTAAAATTAAAATACTTAAATAATAATAAAAAAAAAAAACATTAAATACATAGATAAATGTAATTACATTTCTATTTTATTTACATTAGCTATGTATTACTATGTATAAGTATTATGTATTATATTTTAGTAAGTACCTATACTACAGGTTAACTAATTAAATATTAATAAATTAATTTCTGCTTTACATAGTTTACTGCAGTTTAATAATGTTTTTTTTCTATTCATAACGCAAGGATTTTAATTGACGTATTAAGAATTTTGTCAAGGTGAAATGTGCATAAGGAAAGAATTAAAAAAAGAAAAGGAAAAAATTAAGTCGCTTAAAGAGAGGCGAGATAGAGTTGGGTAAAAATCAATATTATCTATATTAAGAAATATCACTAAAAAAAAAAAAAAAAAAGGTTATGGGGGGATTTATCCCCCATATCCTCCCCGTAAATACGCTACTGCAAGGATAAAATAATAATAATAAACATTTAAAAATATAAATTAGTTATTATAATAGACAAGGACGAGTTAGTAAATAAAGATCATTTTTTTTTTTTTTTTTTTTTTGTTATACCGATATTTGATCTAAATAAAATTAACTTTATTATTCATTCATTAATTATTATTATCAAATCTAACTTCCTACTCATAATTTCCAAAGATTTTTTTTTTTAATGTCCATAGAGAACGTAATACTTATTTAATTAATATTTTAATTAAAATTAAATTAGACCTTCATCAGAACAGTTCATCTTGTCACGAGTTTTAATCTTCGTTATAAAATCCTACTTTTTAAACTTTATATGAAAATAATACAAATATTCGTACGAACCATCAAATAATATTGCATATACAAATATGTTTAAGGCGACTCATCTCCAAGTACGATTTAGTATTGAAACTAATAGTTCGTTTATTATTATTACTATAATATTATGATGTTTATCATTTATTTCGAGATTAAACAAATACAATACATAAATATTATAATATAATATATATTTTTTATACATAATTACATATATATATATATATATAACTATTTTTGTTTCTTTAATGAAATTGTGAATTAATTCATATTTCTATTTAATTTTCCTAGTACTACAATTTTTTTTGGTGTTTAATTGTTCTTACTTTTGTATACCTTGAGAACAAGAGGTGTCTGATTACTATCTTATATTTACTCAGCAATTATTTTATTATTATCATAATATTCTGCAACTTGTTAAAATTTATGAAAAAAAAAATTAAAACAATTGTAATATCATTTGATAAAAGAACATAATTAATATTTACTTATCCAATTATACAGTTATGTTTTATGTGAAAATATCTTATTAGTATAAAAACTAAAAATATAAAATTTATATAATTTATCACGTTAGAATTTGAAATATGTTTATGAAATTAATTTATAAAATTCTTTAAGACTATAATTATAGTAGTAAGCTTGTAAATATTGTAATATATAAAACTCAATAAAATATTTTAACAATAATAATTCATTGTAATAGATAAATTTTATTGAGTTATCGACCATAAAATTAAATTTATACTAAATTAAAATATTATACGCGAATAAAAATATGTTCACTTGAAGATATCTAAAAAAAAATTAATGTGATTTAAGGAATTCAGAATTTAGCAAGAGAAAAAATTATAAATTATTGATAAGAATTTAATTAAAATTATTGATATTAATATATTATTTAAAACGTTGAATACTAAATATAGAATAGAGATCGAGGCAATAATATATCATTGCTAAAATAGAAAAAAAAAGAAGTTGGGGATTACAGGAATTAAAAAAAAAAAAAAAAATAGTTACCCCCGACATTATTTTGTATAACACGAGAGATTTAATAATTAGTAAAGGTGAAGTTAAAAGAAAAATAGTAGAACGATCTGCTATTCTGCGTCCCTAACCCCAATTTAAGTGTATTATTATCATCTATTGCTATAGTTTATCGCATTTCACAATTTATTTTTCTTAATTTCTTAATTTTGTAATAATCAATTTCGTAAATATAAAGCATCGATTTTTATCATTTTCACGTTAACTTATGCTGTGAATACTAAAAATTAAAATACATATTATAATCTAAAACAATACGCGGTGTAAAAGTTATGTACGAATATTGTCCAATAATGAGTTGTTTTACACAACATAAATTGGCTCATAAGTCATAACTATATAAATGTACAACTGTCGAGTTTGTATATTAATAGGTATTTTTTTTTCTTTAATCATATTGCCATTTTATAACCGTGTAAAATGTAAAAATGTTCTCAACGCACATATAGACGATTGTTATTAAACGAGTTATTGCGGTAGAACTCATAAAAGCTCGTAATATAACAAATTTAAAAATAAATCGTAGGTTAGGTTAATAATATTATTAGTCCAAAGACGTAGATATTATTACGGAGAGATTAAAAAAATAATAATAATAATATTACAACACTTACAATAAATTGAAAAAATGATGTTAAACGAGTGGCGGTCATGTTATGATTATTGGTAGGTATACGTTTAGAAAAAAAAAACAATTGATTCGATGGTGGTCGGTCGTATCGATATTATAAATTAATATAGGTACTATTAATTTTATACAACGTGACAATTATTATTTTTTTAAAAATATTTTTAATTATTATCTCGTTTGGTTTTCATTGAAAACGGCGCGATACGCAGAAGGTATACTATTACGGTATTACGTTTTACCTAGGTATATAATAATTAGTAGATAATCGTGTCAGGAAAATATTCGTATCGTAATTTTTTTTTAAACTTTTTTTTGTGCGCATTATATCGAACGTGGTTTCGTATTTTTTATACTTTTATCTGTTTGATATATTTATATACATTTTTCTCCGTTGTTTATCATATTATCATAAAAAAAAAAAAAAAAATAATAATAATAATAAATATAATATATTATATGGACGTAGATTCGTGTACCGGATGTAACGACACTCGCGGCGTGCCCGTGACGTGTACTATATACAATATAAAAATAAAATAATAATAATAATAATAATAATAATAATAATAATAATAATAATAA
>JAIUCT010000016.1:2307393-2324929 GCA_021307375.1 Tetraneura akinire | reverse complement strand
TATTATTATTATTATTATTATTATTATTATTATTATTATTATTATTAATTTATTTTTACGTGTATAAAATAATACGAATACATTTCTAAAAACGAAAGATTATTGTCAAAATAATTTAATATTTATGATGAAGACATGAAGTTCGTGTGATATGTCATTTTTTTAAATGTAATATTTATAAACGTATAAAGGTCTCCACACACTGCCGCGGTGGCGGTGACGGTGGCGGTAGCGGTAGCGGTGGCGGTAGCGGTGGCGGTAACGATCGCGCACATCGCAGCGGTGGCGGTGGCGGTGACATATGTACAATATATAATATATAATATTGTATTATAAATTTAAAATCATTGGTTTTTAGTCACAAATTGTAATTAAATGTTTATTATTACAAAATACATTGTATATTAAATAAAAATACAAAATACATTGTATGTATATAATAAATAGTAGGGGTACGCTAAAAAAAAATCTAAGAGGTACCCCCCCTCCCCGCGTACCACCACACCACCAAATCCAGCCCTGTATATTACCTTATATGAAACTTTGGCAGAATTATAATATAATATACGGAAAAATACATATAGATATTATATTAATATAATATAATAATAATAATATAGCTGTCACCGCGGCGGTGAAATTGGTCCGGACACAATTTTCCGCCGCGGTAATGTACCGCGATATTCACCGCCGATTTCACCGCGCCGGTGTGTAGGTCTAGTATCAAATACGTGTATATCATTTTACCGCCACCGCCACCGCTACCGCCACCGCCACCGCCACCGCGGCAGTGTGTGGAGACCTTAATACATGCCATTTTAATCTTAACTTGCCGCAAATATGATGGTGTGCTATTATAAGTATAGTACAATATTTAATTGTATGATTATTCATGATTTAATTTTAATTCTTTCTTTTTTCATTTCAATTATGGTTTGGATCAGAGGTGAGAGTTTTAAATTTCTACTTTTAAATTAAAATAAAATTGACTTTTTTTAGTATAGGTACGTTTTATTTTATGATAATTTAGTTATGAAATGTGTGTTTATCTTTACTTTTAGAATAAAAATGTGAATATTACGCCAAATAGAGAAAAATACGTCTCTCTCTAGAAATATTATAATATACAGATAAATAAACATGCATGTGAATTTCGTCCTGGTAAAATGTATGAAAACGTATAAACTTAATTCCATACTTATTATGGCATACTCATATTATGTATGGATAATAAGTTGTTTCAAAATATGATAACAATAATGATGTAATTTTCGATTCATTTAACAATTAATATTTTAAACGTATATTTTTCCTGGTTGAATTCGTTGTAATGGAATTTCATATTATATCTGTTTTTTGGCAAAATTTATATTGATCGTTCATAGATTCTCAAGATCACGTTACGTCGTCACGAAAAGCCATTTGGTAATTTTACGTGACAATCGTGATAATTTTTTTTCTGGGCCTTCTACAACTCGATTTCAAAATATTTATATTTATATTTTGTAACTGCGTACAAAGGAGTAAGAGACAATGCTTAGATATTGTACGAATTTGTATTTTCTAGTAGTCACAAACCGAAATTAAAAAATTTTAAACTGTCTTTGTTTTAAATACGATGTACCGATGGCGTACCTATAGTTAATAAGTATTAAACTAATAACCTTCGTTGTTTATCGTCCGATGTTAGTATCTACTTGTCCTCCCTTTTAAATCACATCGTTTATATTTTTGTAGATATATATATATACAAAAAATAATGAGTTATAATAATAACAATATATTCTCGATAGTCGATTCGGATCTAAAAAAAACATAATATTTAACCCAACCCCGAAACCCGGTCAAAAGTGAATAGTGTATATTATAATAGTAAAAAATAATATATTATTATTTCTATATGCGACGAGTATACCTATATTATATTCTATTCTTTTGGATGACGATGACGAGAGAGGGTGGAGTCATATTATACACTCGTTGTCCTGGAATAAAATATAATAATAATAATGAAAATAATGAATAACATTTACTATTATGTTGGTTTTGCGGGTCGTTTTAAAATGCGTTAAAATGTAAAAATCTAATTTATTCCACTTCCGTTTTCAAACAAATAACACGTGTTCGTAATGTATAAACACGCGTGTATTATAATATTATTGTGTTTGTATACATATGGTAATTATTATTATTATTGGTACGCTTTTAAAATGTCGTCCTGTTGCTCTTGTGTTTTCGATCGTTTAAATATTATATTATTATCGTCGACAGTTAACTGCGGCATAAATATATATACCTACCTACAATATCCCGCGCGCATAATATATTCGAAATTGTTCAACTTTTCACTAGACCGTGAAAAATCTATTTTGAATATTCGATTTATCTCTATACCACGGTTACGTAGTGTTGTATCGGTAACTGCCGTGATTTTTACGTATATACGAGTATGTACGCGTTTTTTGTAATATTTAAATAATTATATTATAATATATTATCATGCTATATACCTATTATACGACGAAATTCAGAACTGGATGACCTGATGACTCATAATATATATAATCATATAAACGTTGTCTAGTACAAATACCATATATAATATACAGTATTATATGAATTTTTCTGTTTATTGAATGTTTACCGAATTATCGAATGGTTATTACTTTTGCGTTTATATAATATATACGTAAACTAACTTGATAAATTGTTGTGGTATAAATATTATAATATGTTTTCAACGGGTGGTTTTTTTTTTATTAATTTTTATTACAATAATATTTACGAATATTATAAAAAGAGTATACTCAATGATATTATAATATTAATGTAGTAGGTATATAATAACTATAGACAAAAAAAAATGTAAAAACTCCTAAAATCAGTCATAAAACGAATATTTTTATTTTCTATGTATAGATGACAAGAGTGTTGCCCATCCTCAATACCAAACTTGGACTATGATGGACGTAATGGATTTGGGTGTTTTTCTAGTTATAACATACGCGTATTATATACAGTGTTTATACGAAAATAATTGAAATATACCACTTGGCTTACACGCGATAGTCTCGGCACAGTGACACGAACTAAACACATATATTATTATAATAATATGGTAAAATAAAACGACGGGATTAAATGAAAAAAAAAAAGAAAAAAAAAAGGATATAATATAACGTCGACGAGAGTCGTATATAAGTCGTAACCCTCATGGAATATTACGACGATCCGCGTGACTAATTATAAATTTCTATACATCATCATCGTGTCTGTTTGGTACAACTACCGCGTATGGTTGTGTGGGGTAGGACGCTTCGGCGTGATTTACGAGGCTCACGAAAAATGCCAGATATGATATTATTACATATATTATTTTTTTTTTTTACGATAATCGTATATGTAAACGCATTTATATACCAGTACGTAAGACATAATATACATATTATAACGTGTACAACGCAACGTTTCGGATAATTTTTGAAAACTCTGCAATATTTATATAATATTTTGATGTGCGCATAGTAACAATATGTTATATTATTATTATTATTAAAAAAAAAATAAAAAAATAAAAAAATAAACTCCGATACGACGGACGTGGGTGAATAAAATGCTATTTAAATATTTTATTATATACATTTCAATGTCACTAACATATTGTATTTGGACTTTAATTATAAATTATATAAGTTACAATTTTACAAGATATTTACAATAGTCAATAAATAGGCGTATTATCTGTTAATATTATTTATTGACGAATAATAATATAATATTAATTTATCATATATATTATTATGTTCGACCTTTATTAATACTTTTCGTAAACTGTTCGTAAATTACAAACGTGGAACCTACTTATACGTCTCATATCACGAATATTTTTATAATACTTTTCGTTAATACGTTTTATGTCTCCGCATAACGTATTAAAAAAAATAAAAAAAAATAAACGGTAAACGATAAATACAAATTTTTAGTAAAAATAAAAGTTTATTAAGAATAATAATAATAAACGAAATTGTATTCACACGGTCATCTCTTCGTGTAACACAGATAGATGACATATACTATTATGTATAATATAATATAATGACGTTGTGATGTTGTCGAGGGCGTGTTATTTTATTCTCTGTCAAAAATATATTACAGTAAAATGATAATTTCAACAAAGTCGGGTAAAAAAAAAAAAAAAAAAAAACACATGTGGCCCATGTGAGCGATGCTGCGGTGATGATCGCGAAGGAACCGCAGACTTAACTCTTCAGTCGCCTGCACGTGAATACGTCGTATGATTTATTATTATTATTTTTGTATAATATAGTTTTATCCCGTAACACGATATTAAATATAATAATAATAATACAACTCAGTCATCGTCATTATTGTCATCAGGTTTTAATATCGTCGCGCGCGCGCGTTCTCGGAAATAGTATTTTTTGATTTTTCATGAATGGATGGACCGATTCGGAAGAATGCGCGTCATTGGCCATATAGTATGTATACTCGTGTTTTCCGTCATCCGCATATAATAATAATAATAATAATAATAATAATAATAATAATAATAATAATAATACATACGCGCGCCAAAGAGAAATTGCCAAATTATTGTATATTTATTATTTTTAATCCTGAACGTGGTTATAAATAAAATATACACAAAATAATAATAATATATAAGTACAACAAATGAATGAAATTCGCTCACGTGTTCAAAAATCAATTTTCAATAAAACCGATCAGCTTTTCGGGTACTCATAATATATTAAATTCGTAATAAATATATCAAACTCTGTTTATACTATTTTTATTTTATCGTTCACAATATATTGACAAACGAACCATTTATTAAGTATTTTTGTTCGATACAACGATATTATGTATTTTAATAAAATGTTGAAATAAACGTCTAAATATAAGAAACACATCCGCGAATAACACGAACGAACGAAACCTGCATGGACGTAACAAATTTGAAATAATTTTTTTTACGTAATATTAATATACTAAGTGTTAATTAAGTGCAAGTCTTATATACTCAGGCATAGTTAAATATAATGTAATATATTATAAATAAGACGAAATCATTTTTTGAAATAAAAAAATAAATACTGACGATTTATGAGTTCTGGCGAGACTATTTAGTGTTTTTTTCCACGGTCGTAAAGAAACGAATAATTTCTTATAAAATTTTGCGATAAGTTGTTTAAGCACTATAATAAAAATAAAAAATAAAAAAGCCATTAAATATTTAACTTGTATAATAATATATTTTCTATTATGACAATTAACGTTTATATGCGTATATAACGTATAGGTACGTAATATAATAAAATATATGGACTTAACGTGTATCACTGTAATTATAAGTACTACCGTTTAATCATTTTTATCAGTAAAATCGATTTTTTTTTTTAAAATTACTTTAAATGAATATCATGAAATGTGACACGAGAAGGACGATAATATTTCGCAATCACGGTGTTTTGTTTAACGAGTAACGAGCATATATATATATATAATATAAGCCTCCTATATTGTTATACTCGTATACTTAATATCATTTTGCTTTTTGTGACTTTCTACGTATTTCATTAAAGGACTTAATGAAAATATATTTTTATACGATACACGGCGTTCTTTGAAATAAAACACTATCGTCGATTTGTTACGGACATAAAAAAATAAAAAAAAATATAACGTTTTTAATCACTCGCGAAATCCGCTAAATCGCGCAATCGTTCGTCACATATCACCGATTTATCGGAACTTGATATAAGTACATGCGTTATTATAAAATGCATATATCTACTGTTATTGTTTTATTTTATTTTTCTCATAGACGAATTTTTTATGTTAAAAAAAAAAAAAAAAACCACTTTTACGATCGTTACAACGTTATAACATATACAAAATAAAATATAAAATATATACATGACGTGTTAGAATGTTCGATATAATAGATATTAATAATATATAATTTATAACTTGTGATCAGACATTATGTTATTATATTTTATATAATTCGTTAATATTGATCTGGAAAATCGTATTCGGGTGTAGGGAAACACGCTGACACGACAATATTTTTATAATATATGATAATAATATAATAATTATTATACGTCCCAGTTGTTACCCAAGAACTAACGATATAATATTATTATTAATTAAAATTATAAATATTATAATATTGTTGTCCAGCGGTATATTATTAAAAAAAAAAAATTTTCCATTGATCCTGCTGTCGAGTGTTTTAAGATCTGAAAATTTTACTGAAGTATATTCAAATATTACTTGACATGATATCCAAATATTAGAAAAATTCCAAGGCTCAATTTTCTTTCTTCAAAATTTTTTTATAGCTGTTAATGTAATCGGAAATTTAAAATATTTTATATGGATATTATTATTATTATTATTATTCAATATGTTTACAATAATGATTAATACAATTGGAAATTTTGGATCTTATGATTTGAAAATGGTATTAAAGCATAACCACATATAAATACATTAACTTGGTTCCAAAATATTATGTATACTTCAATTACCATTTTTTTTTTTTTATAGTTGTTTATAGTTTAAGGTATTGGAAAAAAAAGACTGAATTCACTCAGAGTCGTTTTTTTGAATGATAGATCATTATAATTCATTACATTTAAATTTGAATCAAAATAAAGCACTATATTCTCTCCACAGCTGTATCTTTTCCATACCGGTGTCAGCTCTTTTATTGAAATTGAACATTTGTCCGTATAAATAATAAATAAATAATATTATTTCTTATTTTAAAACTGAAATAATGTCCACATACGTATATTTTTATATAAACGTCAGTAATATAAATAGTATTTCAGGTTTGAGTGTTGCACACACTAAGACTTATATAAAATAAGGGTGAAATTATTTAACTATATTATTATTATATGTACTCGTATATGTATCGTATAATAGTAAAATACACGGGGAGTCTTCGTATTTTTAGAAAGTACCGTAGGGTGTCTTAAGTCAGAAATAGTCGCAAGATCCCTCGACTTATTACACAATAATATACGCAATAAGAGTGTGCTTGTGTACATTATACTTTTACTTGTGGTAAATCATCTCGATCTCGCACGAAATGGACCGAAATGAAAATATTTGAATAATTATTATTTGTTCGTATTTTTTTTTAAAAGAATGTCTGATCGTAACTCCTTTAAGAGTCGAAACGTCACATAATTATCGTTATTTCATACCGAATTTTTAACCGTTTTCTAATATTCTCATTATCATAATAATGATTATTATGAGTATTGCTATAACACGCTGTCGCGTAACAGTCGTCGGATCGTAAAAATAACTGCGGCCAATATTATTAATATATTATTATAATATAGTCGGCCTTATCGTGCGTATAATGTATTATTTAGTAATAATTATTGTGTTATTTGTTTTGTCTCAAATCGTATAAACAAAAAAGGAAACTGTCGGTTTGCAGCCGTTATCGTCTCGTTCGAAACGGGACCTATAATACGGTGACGCGTGTGGCGTATCATAATAATATAACCATACCCGTTCGGAGTTACCGCAATATAATATTATAATAAATGAATAACCACATTAAAACGTACGAATTATTATATTATTATAATAATATTATTTATTTATTTGTAAGAAACGTAACCCCGTTTACATATTATATACCTATGTATAATAAAATAAAATATAATTTAAAATAAAAATAGGAAAATATAAATAAGCCCGTATAGTATAGCGAAAGGGGCTGGGAAGTTTTTACGCCTTTGATTTTAGCCAGCCCTGAAAAAATATTTTGTTTAAGTATAAGTTATTACAAGTGTTATCCAAGAATTCTTCTAATACAAACTCATGTGTATTACTAATAATATGTAAATTCAAACTGAACAATAAAATTAATCAATATAGTAACAATTATTATAATTTCTCATTACCTACACATCATTGTCTGTTAATAGATTTAAATTATAGTAGATTCTTTTTTAGTTTTTTTTTTTTTTACTTGATATGTTTATTTTATACAATGAATGTGTGTCCTTTTTTATGCCTGTGGATACTTTTGCTACCAAAAATAATGCTTTGATTTTCACAAATAACAAACGATTCCGAAAGGAAATTGGATGTTGTTGGTGTATTTTATTTTTAAGTTATTTATAGAATTTCTCAAAATTAAACTTAGGTACGTGGCAGGAAAAACTATCGAAAAAATGACGAACTCGAACTTTGCTCAAAATCGTTTTTGGAATGCGATGAAACGTAACATTGCGTTCAAATATTAATCAAAATACAACACTGTCCCTTCCACACCTGATATATCATATATTTTATTATAAGTATACCTATGTATACCTCGTATATTTATACATAAGACATAAAATATAATATATGATTTTAATATGGCTAATTATATTACATACGAGTTATAGTATATATACGAGTATAATATATATATATTTCTTTTTAACTTTGTTAGCTGAGAAAAAAATTGTCTCCGGGCCCGAAATTCCTCTCTATACCTATACGGCGGCCGTAAAGATATAAAATAAAAAATTACGCGCGAAAATATTTAAATAATAATATTATAATATATCGTATTTTTCGTCGAAACTTTTATCATTTAACAATGATAATATTCTAGTAATATTATACTATATATATATTCGTGTAAACAATATAATATCATTATAATGTTTGTTCCGTGATAATATTATTATTATAATGGGACACCGGCGGCTCTACACCGAAATCGACCGTGCCGGGAGAGGGGTGTGCGATGGTATAATACAAATCTTGGCCGATGTACACAAACCGAACACCATGTGTATAATATAATAATATTATGTGAACGAGTTTTAAAATCGACGTGCACCTCGCGCAGAATAGTCGTTCACTCGCGTCCTACAGAAATCCGACTTCCGAACACAGGCGCGTCCGTTTAATATTGTATTATTTATAATACGCGAGATTATAATTTTTTTTTTTTTCGTTTTCATCGTTTTCGCGTTTATTTTATCTATTATAAACATTCGAGTGAAATTTTTGCTTTTCAATTTATTCATTTTTCATTTTTTTTTTTTAACCAGTCGATCAGCGGACTTTTCCGACAAGATGGACCCGACGTGGCCGCGGTCTATTCGTTTGATTTCGTGCGCGTAATTCGACCAGACGCGTCGTCGTTATATTATATTATAATCATATAACGCGTATTGCCTAAAAGTTATCGAAAAAATGTCAAAGAAAACGCTGGAAAATGCCATGGAAGACTTAAAGTTACAACCCGGTCGAAACAAGTAATGCCCGTTTTATATACCTATATAATATTACATTATTTTTATTGTTATTATTATTGCTACTCATAAATTATTATAACCGCGGTCGTGGTTTCGGTTAAACCTATTTTTTTTCTCGTTTTGTGTAATTTTTACAAGACTCATAACGCGACTGTCGACAGCGTTATAAATTATAAACAAATGCAATAATATTGTTATTATTTTGGTAAAATTTTACCGTCGGTTAACAGAATACGAATAAAGTGCAAATGTGTATATTATAATATTGTTGTATTATACGCGTACCTATAAAGAATCATGGCTGGACAAATTATAATTTAATCCTCATTTTTTTCTATATAAATTCATACATAATTATAAATATCATTCCGAATATTTTATATGATTAATATTATTATCATTGTGACGCACATAATATTTATTACATTTATCACGTTTTTCGAAATTTGTCTCATTTCAGAAAGGGTGAGTGCAAAAATATTAATTTTCAACGAAAGTTTATTCATTAATGTGTAATATAATTACTCCTTTTTACGTTTTACCAAAAATTTTTTAATTATTATTAACCAAATTCTTCGAATGATGATAATAAGACATTTTTTTAAACTAGATATGTAACATATATATATAAATTTTATTTAATATAACGTATATTTAAATTAATATAGTTATAGTTAAATTTCATACTAATTTATGGTTTAGGTTATATAATTTTTAAATTAACACGATAGTATACTGCATTGTTATTATATGTCGAAGATTTCAAAACGATACAAATATTATAAAAATAATTTTAAATTTTTTAATTATTATTTTAATTCTAAAATATTCTGCAAGTTTTCAATATATCTACTTATATAAAATAACTTGACTAAAATCTAATTTCAAGTGGTTATTGTTATTTTTTTTTTAACATCATATATTAATATGAAGAAATGAGTTAATATTTAAATTCCAATTTTTATCTTAAAATTTACTAAATATTTTAATTAGATTACGTTCTGTATGTAATCATATTGTTCGGGTCGTTTTTATACATAATTTCGTAAAAAGTATTTACACATCCTAATTAATTTCAACTCTATTACATTGTAATTTCGAAATAATTTCTCCGTTATATACTTGTACATGTAACCTAACTTGGATGCGTGTACTCGATTTGATAGTAGTTAACTGATTCACCGTTCACGGACAACGAGTGCGTTGATTAAATTATTTCCTAAAATTATCATATATTATCTATCACACTCCAGTGAAAAACTAAAATTACAGATAAAATACATAGGGTGTTCAAAAATGTATGTTACAGTAATTTTAATAAAATATATTATTATACAATTTAATTTTTAATTTTTAACCCACGGAAATCCTTTTTTAAATGACATTTTTCTTCGTCTCGTACGTGACATTAGTGCAACGAGAAATTTATAAAATTATACCTTACATGATGCTTCGTGGCGATTATTATAAAAATAATGCGTTTTCTCACGTCAATCATAACGTATATTATAGATAAAGTTAATTTTTTCCGCAATTTTAAAAATAAACGAAATATTTCTACTAAATTAAATCTTAAAATCAATGATAATCGTGAAGAAAAAATCGGGATAATGATATTAGTGTATAGTATATTATGCAAGTTTAAAATTGAATCATCCTGTGAATGTATAAAATTTGAAATTTTTATACCAGTAAATTATATTCTTATAGGTCTTATGTATTAATTATGTACAAATGTGCAATTTCATAAAAGCCGTGTCGTTATATTTCATTATATTCGTAACACATAAACACTCTACGGATTATTTCATTTAACATTATATTATTATTATTATTATTATTATTATTATTATTATTATTATTATCATCATTCGACTTTCTGTATGAAACGTTATCTGATTAAGATAAGGAGCGAAGGACTATGAATATAATAATTATTATGGAAACAAAAGTTAATTCCCTCAATATCAATAATAATAATAATAATAATAATAATAATAATATACCTATATGCATGTTCGGATGATTATTACAACTGCCAACTATATTGAATTGACTATTTTAGTCAAATTATTATCTATTACGCATTACGGAAGATATTTATAATAATTATTATTACTATCGAAAATTGATTAAAAAAATATATAATCGAATAAAATTACACGTTAATGTTTAGAGCAGCTGCTGATCACTAGCGTATACAAATACAAATATTTACAATTTATTTAAAATTATATTAAATTATAATTACCAAGTAAATTAATTTAAATAATGAATATTATGTCAAGTGTAGTACACTTGTACCAAATGTGAAGCTGATGACGTGTATAATTTTTTAGCGTTATAGATAAAAACAAATAAATAAACAAATTTGCAATAATTTATTTTAATTTACTCACTTTTAACTATAATTAATATTTTAATTTTAATATAAATTTACGCTGTAGTATTATATACTTCAGATAAAATGTCGTTACGTATAATTAATTGGTTTAATTAATAATTGGACATTATATTCAATCGCCTATAAATATTATAATATTATATTATGTACCTACCTACCTACCTCGTATTACTGTATTAGATCAGAATCTTTATACATTTTCATATTATTTATAACAATCATAAATGTTAAAACTTTTATTATAATATTTATACTTGATCTTTGAAATGATATTTTTATCATTCGCATCTATCGTATTATACCATGTTCGATTTAAAACTTATTAATTATTTACTTACTCTAAATTTATATTTTATACTATTATAAATGTGTGTATACACACGAGTAAGTAAACGTTTAGGCAAATCAAAATTTCACAGAGTCGTAAGAATGACTTTAATAATAATATCAAATATTATGAATTAGGTATATATGGTATAATGGTATATAATATATGCTCGGTGGTTATAATAATATTATAAAAATATCTAATAAATTCCAGAAAGTAGTATTTCGTCGAGTTACATACTCGTATAATAATAATTATTATAAATATTAAATTATTTTATCTATACGTTTGTCCAACATTCGTTCATTGCTGGTTTGACATCGTATATATTACAATATATTGTTATAATCATAACGTCCCAAGCGTGTATAATAACGTGTTCGTTAAAACCGTTATGGACTTCAGAAATTTATACGTATATCGTGCGTAATAACTAATAATATATTATCACATAATAATATTACAACCGACAATAATAATTAAATAATGATTATAATATTATATTACAATAAGAACGAAAAATATTTGGTCAGTTATTTTAGTATTTTATAAATACACCTATATAATATATATACATATATAGTTTTATCTGCGATGACCGATGACTATAATATTATTATTATAATAGAAAGTGTATATTATATACCTAACTAATTTAAAATATTATGTATGTGTGTTTGTGTGTGTGGTCGATGAACTCTAGAAATATTTCTTGAGAAATCTAGTTATTTAAATTTTGTGTTTTTTTTTTCCATACAGATAATTTACAATAACTTTGGCACATCCACGAGTGCTTGCGCGCGCGTTTCAAATCCCTCGCAAATAAATCCTAATTAATCGGTTTATATAGGCGCGTGTTTATCCGGGGCCCAGACACGCGGTTATAACAACAACCGCGGTTCATACCTAATACGTCGTTTATTATAATATCGCAGGCTACCGCGTTTAACCGTGTATTATACGAGTATTATATTATATTATTATACTATACGCGTCGGATTTTCGTTATTATTATTATATTACCGCTGACGTAATATTATTATTACAATAAATAAATACGTATAATTTTTATTTATTTATTTTTTAAACCTCTCGAGCCCGATCGGACGGGCGCCCGAATGTCGCCGTCGTACATGACACAAACGATATAATAATATTATTATTACGTATTATACTTAACCGAACGTGCCGAGTGTAACGTTGGAAAATATAGCCTGACGTATACGAACATTGCGCGGGAGTGGCCGGAAGTTGTGAGGGCAGATATGTGTATTACAATAATAATAGTACCTTCACGCGGAGTCGAACGTTTTCATATTATATTATTCGTATACATTATAATATACAGATACAGATTTATGACCAGAAGAAAGAAAAAAAAAATCATCGAACTCCGAGGCGCGATTTTTCTCCCCCGACGAAACGAAAAACGAGAGGACGAGTAGATACATACCTACAATTTATATTATGCCGACTTCGGGTCGATGTCTGCAGAGGTCGTGAAAATTTCTTCCACGTATACAATAGAAAAATACTTTTCGAACGTTATAAAAACCGAAATCTGTTTAACAAAATCCGCATAATGTCGACGGAAAGACGACGATTCTCTCATAGATTTAATATTACATCGTGTCCGTGTCGTATATAATAATGATAATTATTATAATTGTAACATCGTATAGAAAAAGAAACACCCAAATATAATGCCGTTCTTTATACGCCTGTTGATAATAATAATATATTATTATTTAAAATTTGTATTATTATTATTATCATCATCGTTTCATCCCGAAGCTGATGGAAATTTTTCTGCGGTAGGTAGGCTAATTACACGCACATTGTTTGCGCATATTGTTCTTATTATATTTAGGTACGATTTTTATTATTCTAGTTTTATACGTATTACAATACGTACAGAGATACGTTGATCAGCTATGTGTTGACGTCACGACGAAACATAATTATTATTATTATTATTATTATTATTATTATTATTAGATACAATATAACGTCTCCAGAGGTTATCAGGACGCTTTTTCCCCTTGTATTATTATTTTATATACTTTATAACGGTATAATATTACTGGTACAATCTTTTGAACTCGGTCCGTCCGTCCGCACGGTGACACTACTGTATTATAATACGACGCGTGTGTAGACGATAAATATACGAAGTCCCTCGCGGCCATATCTCGTACAACGTATAGTATAGAGTACCATAGAAAATAATAATAATAATAATAATAATAATAATAATAATAATAATCTTCACCACGGTAAAGCCGCCGAATAAAATCATGATAATAAATCGAACTGCTGCAAAAGTATTACACGTGAAAAATCTATTCATTATAGGTAAATTTCATGCATAATAGAATTTAAATATATAAGCGCAAAGAGTGTGCGGAACTCGGCCATCGAAAAATTTTTTTTTCAACCGGGAAGAACGTTCATTCAACAGGATATGTATGAAAAAATGTAAATTATTTTATAATCATATAACGAAAACGTTTGTAAATAATAATATCGTTCTTACTTCTAGTTTTAAAGACCAGATATACATATGAAATGGATAAATAATGTTCGATTATTAAAAAAAAAAAATTATAAATTTAAAAACATTAAAAAATATTTTCTGCCGCTTACCTATTATATGCTATATAATAACAATATGTAATGTACTAATGTGTTTATAATCAATAGACGACGCACTGCTTTTCTTCCGCGAAAGAAAACGAAAAACGAATATTATATAAAATATGATTTCTATTATATAATATTATATTGACGAGAAAATTGAATTTTAAACACTTTTTTTCCGAAATTTGCAAAGAAATTTAAACAGAAGGAGAAATTTTATATTTTTTATTCTACCCTAGTAAGCGTCGAAAGATTTCGGCCGAGTATGTGCTAGCGATCCAACGATTCACGCGAGATTAAAAATTATTATCGGATCGAATATTAATATTTAAAAAACTTTGTCACGCTGCAAAAGTCGCGTATTATACGAATTACGTCCGATGTCACGTATAACGTCCCGACGATTAGTGTTTTTATAATTTACATTTTGTTTTACTAAACGATCTACTTTTAGTATAAAAAAATGTAATATGCGATTTGTTTGTCTGTCCGCGTTTTGTACTTTGAGGACACGTCATAATATCTGTAATAATTTGTTCTTTTTTCTTTTCCTTTTTTTTTTTTAATATAATTTCCAAGACATCCGTACGATTTACGATGGCATTTACTCGTATTACGTCAACGTCGTTTATTTTTATTTTTTTTTTTTTTTGTTTTAATATTGTATTATATTCATCGTACAGTGAAATTATTAATTAAATCGTTATAAAGATTTTCATGAAAAACAATCTCCAAAAAGTCATCCCTTTCATCGCGTCGAAAATATTCAAATAACGTTTATAAAATAATATTATATGAAAAATATAAATTATATTTTTGTATTCGGGTCAATATACAATCGAAAAAGAAGACGTATAATTGGAAATGTCATAATTCAAATTCCCGACAGGTGAACGGGCGCATATATTATTATTTATACTCGAAAGTCAAACGAGCATTGCGCTCGGTGTGAACCTGGAAAACTATTTTTAACGCGTCGTCCTAACAAGCCAAAATATTTGGAGCCGGCGACGTTTCTAATTTTGTTCCATAATTTTTAAACGAGGCGCGTATACGCGGGACTCTGCTCTTTTATGGCCACTCTTCTCCCGGAATTCCTCTCCAGCGGCGGCGTATGCACAAGTTTGCGGCTGCGGCAGCAGTATGCGGCTCACTATCTTTCCGCACGACATTATTTATGATTATTATTATTATTCACCGACGAACGACGACGATCCAGTCGACGAGAATATAATATTTTATAAATATTGTATATATATATATATATATCTATGTTTATATATAGAAGATAATAATATGGCTTATACCACGGTAAAGAAAAATCATTTGTCCAGTTCAAATTCCAATTTTTAATCGTACCTAATTCATAAATTTTCAACATTTTACGCAATTTTTATATATATATATATATATAATATTTGAGGTGTTGCAATATAATTTTATATTAAATTTTAAAATAAGCCGAGTTGTTATATTATCATATAATATAACTACAAACATTTTCTTCATTCGGCTAATTTTTCCGTAATATCAATATCAAAAATATTCAAGTTCAACGAATATTATGTAATTTGTAACATTTATATAACAATACTCGTATTTTATAAATTTTGATTCGAAACACCGCGGTTTTAAACTAGTATAATATATAATATATATTATTATTTATATCCACTTCTCGTTATATGTGAATGTATATACAAACATAATATATGATAATATCGTATTATCAATATATTTTGATTACAAAATATATATCGCGTAGACGGGATGATTTTTAAGTTTAGACATCACACTCGATATAAAATGAAAACAACGCGCGTATTGTTTATACATTTTAATCGCTTATTTTGAAAATTATTTAACAGACATTATATTATTATTATTATAACTTATAATTTATAGTTATATTTTTTTTGTATATACACATTATATCCTTAATAGGAATGCGGTTTATATAATCATCATGTATAATAAGTATACAGATTCTACCGAATATTAATAATTTATATTATATTTCATAAGATATAGCATAATACATTCCAGACAATGTTATTTATTTATTTATTTTAAGTATGGGCTATGATAATCCGATGGTTGCATTACGAATTATTACAATAATATATAATTTGACGTTCAACACACATAGTTTGGGCATAATACGTAATTATAACGTACATACAATGAAAATTGTAATAATAATTACGAAATTGAATAATATACTCGTGTTTCGAAATCATCTTTGCTGTGTTTTGGTCGGTATAGCGTATATAGTTTGTTACATTAATACTATAATAGGTATATAATATATTAAAGGAACGGACAACCGGTCAACGTCTCCATAATATTTATATTTTACCCGAAGAAGTAAAGTTGAGGTGTACATAGATCAAAAATTTCCTAAAGAAATAAAGGCGACTTATAATAAATATTATAATATTCAATCTCGAAAATTGTATACAAAATATGAGGGTTAGGTTAGTATGAGGAATATATGAACGAGGAGTAAAATAATAAGAGATGATCCCACGGATAACTTTCGTCGCGTTCACTTTTCATTATTATATACGAAAATATGCGCGTAAGTTTATAAAAAAAATTATAATACCGTACTTATAACATACCAAACGATTAATCATGCGGACGGATAAAACGTTTCGAATTTAAATCGAATTCGCATATTATTAGGTATTTTATTTTGTTATGAATATTATACGCGACAGCGCCTGCAGCGTCTCGCGACTCGCAGCATCCGCGAGGCGACAGAGACCGAACCGTCACCACGCCCGCTAGTGCCGTCATAATAATAATAATAATAATAATAATAATAATAATAATAATAATAAT
>JAIUCT010000016.1:2274661-2302970 GCA_021307375.1 Tetraneura akinire | reverse complement strand
ATTATTATTATTATTATTATTATTATTATTATTATTATTATTATTATATTATTGTCATATCTCATATGGACGGCGGGAATACAATATTTATAGAGTTGGCGTTAAATTATGGAATTTAAACAAAAGCATAATAATATATCATATAAATGAACTCCGAAAAAAAAAGAAAGAAAAATGATAATAATAAATATTTTGGCGTATGACCCGTGAGAAATTTAAAATTATGTGTATTATTATTATTTTTTCTCATTAACGAGTTTATAACAATAATATTATAATATGCTCTACGTTCATAACAATTATATATTATTATATTTACGCGCCAGAAAATACGTAAATGTGTGCTTGTGGACGTAATTTATATAATATCATAATAATAATAATGTTATAAACTTATAATTGTATTGTATTATGTAAGGGCACGACAGTTCGGAATTATTTCTATCGTTTTATACTCGTATTATTATTACTCGTCGTCGTCGAACCGTTTTTAGTTGTTTTGAAATACGTTTTCATCGCGTATTCGTCTTCCGATGTCTATTTAATATCGTTATAATATTGTGATATATTAATAAAATATTTTTATACGTATATTATTAATATTATTATTATACGTATACAATAATATATTATAAGATCAGAACGATATTCGTAGTCGTGTATACGTCGCGACGTGCTATTTACCGGATGACGGATGCAAGGTCAGATATTATTTCGAAGACGGTCATGTGGCATATCACCGAATTCCTCCTTATATCGCAGTCGAGAGTGAATTAATATGATATTACGACATCCGAATCCCCGACTGTGATTCGCTTTTAGAATATATATAATATATATTAAATTCTATTATATATTATATATTATGATAGTTCATTACATAATAATATTATCTTTATTTAATTTAATTTTTTATGATACTATATATTATACGCGCGCTCGGTTTTCGGATAACGCGAGTGTTTATCGTTAAAACATAATATAAATTATTATTTTCACCTTGTGTAAGGTGTAACCCATCACATGCGTATACCTATTACCGGGTATGTAGTAAGGTATATACCGTATATATTACCTGGTATCTATACTATACGCGTATAGGTACATCATTTATTATATTTGTTTATAGGCGCATACTTTTATTACGTATAAAAATCCGCGCGTGGGTTTGTTATTTTAACGAATTCCTACACCTAATATATTATTATTATATCGTGTATAATATTATAATTTCAAATGCATATTGGTTATTTTTTATAACTGCATTAATTATACGTTATTAATAATATACTCAGCGTATATTATTATACTGCAAGATGATATATATATTTTTTTTAAACTTCTTAAAAACGTAGTTGCTTATATATAGCGAAATAAAATTTAAATTTTTACAACGTCATATAAATATAAAAATAGCTCGTTGGATATCTAAATCTTAATTAATATTGATAATATTTGACAGGATATAATACGACTGATATAGGTATAAAAATGAGTTTATTATTATAATTTCATTCATGTATATATTATGTGCACCTATTTAGTAGGTGTACCCGCCGTGTACCTATATAACTTTTATATTTATAATATTTAAATAATATATTTTACGAATTGTTAGCCGTTGAAACGGAATAAGTCTGTTCGAATTTAAAAGTCGTAGTTTTTATTTCTACGATTTTTACTCGGTCTAATTATAGATATGAAATAATTTCAATATGAAGTTGATAAAAATACGTTTTATATACAATCGATTTAATTCCATAATATATTCATTATAATGTTAAAACCTTTTTAAGAATGTACAATAGATAAATACATAAATATATTTTAAATTATTATAATATAATATATAATACACCTCATAATATTATCAAGTCTAGTGATTTATAGTGAAGTAATGTAATGTAACAATTTATTTCAGTTAAAAAAAAAAAATACTTCAAAATAGTAAAAATTAAATTAATTTATAGAGCATACCTAAATGTTATCTTAGAACAATTTATTGCAAATATTATCATCGTATTGCTAATAATATAATTTTTTAAATAATAATAATAATAATATTATATTAATATTCATACGAGTATATTATAGTAAATATTTACCAAATTTTCTACGATACGTAGTTAGGTTGAGTACATGATGGTTTATTAACATGGTAGTCATCATATTTTGTTATCATTATCGTTACTATACAATATGAATATATTATTATCTCAATGCATCGTTATAATAATTAATCAACAAAAATAATATCATATTGTCTGTTGTACTATAAGACAATAAAATTTATTGTATAATTTAATTAAAATTTGTATTAATAATATTACGAATATTGTATTGCATATTTTACTACGTAGACTGAAATAAGAATTTAATTTTTTTTTAATATAATAATATCGTATTTCGCTATTTGTCCTTATTGTTATAAATTTATAATATATTATATTATTATGTTACGTTCTAAATAATATAAAAATAATTATTATATTCTCATTATAAAAATAATAAATATATTCATTTATATATTATTATAATATTAATTATATTTCTTATACACGCACATCGCACACATTTTATATAAAATTAATGATACTATAATTATATAGGTAATTAATTTTTTTTATACTATAAAATGCATTCATATTCGTTAAATTATAAGCGCACAAAAAATCGTACCTACAAAATATTTTAATTTACCCAATTAATACTAATATAATATAATTTATTAATAATATACAATATAATTTTAATTGACATTGAAAATGATCATATTATTATGTAATCTTATAAAATGTAAATTATTGTATTTTTAAGATATATTTAATAACAAGATCAATATAGTGATTAATGGTTTATGTTCAAATGTTGATGGCCGGTGTAGGACGTCAAATTTGTTTTTATACTTTACGTTTACTGACATGAGAGTTTTTGAATTCTGTTGATTTCTGCGTCATCGAGACGATGAACAGGAGACCTTATATTTATACAAACCCATTGATACTAGGGATGATGGGGGAAAATCATCTGCACGGACGTATTCTGATTAAATCGACTCGTGTTTTCTTTTCAATAAATATTTGTACAGGCGACGAATATAATAGTCGGCACATTATAAAACATGTACCATATAAGTAATATTTAATAATAATATTTTGTTAAACATTAAAATGTATCATTATTTTACGACCACGTGTGTGCACAGTGCACACGTGTATCGTGTCTGTGTCGTAGTCGTCGTTTTCGAATTTATTATTATTATTATTATTATTATTATTATTATTATTATTATGAAATTGGTTCAAAATAGTGAGGAAGCTTAAGCCTCTAACTATAAATACGACTTTGTTTATTTGTAACTAATGTATATGTAATTTTTATTCTAAACACAATTTGAGGGGTGATCAATTATTAATTCGAGAGAGCTAAACTCCCTTAGTCCCCCTGAAATTTGCGACTATGGCTAAAATCATTTGTTTTTGTTTGTAATTTTTTGTATGATAATAATTTATAGGGAATGGATCATAGAATTTTTGGAGAAGGACGGTCTGGGCACGTTGTTGAGCAGCCTCCGTAAGTTGGGCGGAAAATCATTGATGGACACCATTGCCCAACTTCAGTGCGTGGAATGTCTAAGAGCTGTCGTCAGGTCCCGGACCGGATTGCAGTACATCTCCACTCATCTAGAGTATTCGTCCTACTTGGCTTCGGGTTCGTGATTGTTTTTCGTTCATTTTGACGTACTGTTATTTTTAACAAAGTAGAAATCGATAAATAACCGAAAATGTATGATAAAACACAGATTTGTTGGTTTTTCATTTAAAAACATATAAAAAAAAAATCATATACACAATAGATTTATAAAGTGAAATTATTAAAATTGCAACACGAAACGATTACCTAGTTAAAATATTTTAAAAATCTCTATCGAACATTATAAGTATATTATTTATCTATTATTTTTTTTTTATTATTATTAATCGTGAAACTCGATGATTTATACGATGTGATAATAATATGTAGTCGAGTTCTAGTATTATCTCTTCCAGCGATTATTAGATCGGATGAGATAATAATATTCGAGTTTTTTTTCTACGCGATAAACATTTTTCAAATATTTTCACCGGATCCGCGTTCCACATACGAATTCGAAACGAACGATATACCTACTTAAAACATATTAAACATAATATATCATTGTGCGAAATATTAAAATGTATTTTATCTCTTTTATTGTGCAATGCGTAATATTGTTTTTAACGCGATTTATTGAGCCAAATACGCGTAATTCGCGCGTACAAAATAGATTCGAACAAACGTTTGGCAAATGTATAAAATCGATTTTTTTTTTTAATAAAAGTCAAAAACCATTATAAAAATGATATAATAAAAATGTTGACAAACATATATAGAATTAAAAACATATACGAAACAAATAATTATTTGAATTTCCAGTCCCATAAAATTTTATCATAATTTGCATAATTTTCATCAATTATTTTAGCAGTTCTGATGAGCAACAACACAACTGTGAAACTACAGGTTTACGAATTGTTGTGTGCATTGTACGTGTTCTCCATGGATGGAATGACTTTCGTGAAATCTGTCTTATCTCATATAAAGGTATGTATAAGAAATTAAGAACTACTATAACTATAATAATATATAGGTACTTCATCTAACTTAAAAATGCTATCCAAAATAAAATTATTGTGCCTGTACGTATTCTGTTTTCGACTATTTTAATAATTAAACAATTTATAAAATTCATGTATAATATGATCATTACAGGTAAAACAAGGGTTAAGACATGATTACGAAATTGTAGTGATGGAATTACAAAACGCCGATACGTTCGCATATCAGACGACTCTGTTGGCTTTTGTTAACTGTTTAATACTCGTGGGTCAAAATTTAAAGAAAAGGATATGCACCAGAAACGAATTCTTCGGTACGTTAACACTTATAAAATATAAATATAGTATTCCAGAAAGAATATTATTCGAATTGCGCGTCAATATAATATATTATTATATATATTAGCTCTGGGATTGAGGACGGCAATCGATAACATGGCAGGTTACGAAGATGAAAATTTACAAATACAAATCGCCGTATTCGAAGAACATCAGTTGGTCGACGAAAGTCAAGCTCCCCAAAAGTCGCATCAAGAACTTCTCGACAAGCTACGATCAAAGGTATATAAGTTTTATATAGGTAAAACGTAAAAGCATAATATGATATTATAAAGACACGAGTTAAAAACTTTTAATTTTGTTTTTTTTTTTCAAGATATCGAACACATTATACGATTCGTACTTGCAAAATATTCTGTTACAATTGTCCGAAATGGATTACACCGATTCAAAAATGTAAATATATACACGCATATAAATATAATATTTTTTTTTAAAAAAAATTAAAATTCTATATTCCTTGATAACGAACCCCCAATAAGTGTAATATTGTTTTATTTTAATAACAATTAATAATAATAATACTTATCAATACTTTATGAATGAAAAAATGATTAAATTGAATCAATAATACGCAATGACGTAATGTTACAGCAACGACATTTGGAATTTAATCAACGACGTCGTCTGTAACGATCCGAAAACCGTGTTGGACGTGTACAGAAAAACGTCTAAAACGCACTCGGCGGGGTCCCAGACCTTGGAGAAGAGGCTCAATAAACATCCTTCTTCGTCTATGAACATCCGGCGACACAGCTTAGACACGTCGAAAGATAAACGGGCCGTTATTAAAACCAAAAGACCGTCGTTGCCCGCGTTTAGAGTCGTCAACGGATTAGACGAAACCATCAACCGGCAGGAGCCCATTAAAAAACCAATTCAGTGTTCTATATTTACACAGACGGACCGCGCGTGTTATTGTCCTGGTGACGACGAACGCACCGTAGTCGACTGCGACGCCGAGCCGATTAATAACCGCGTGAGTTTGTCCCGCGGGAACTCCGTGAAAAGTTCCGCGTGTAAACGTTCGGAATCATTGCCAGATAGCTCACGGATATCGCCCCCGCCGTCCATGCCATCCCCTTTGCAATCTTTCTCGGAAATTCCGCCACTTCCGAGTCCATCGGAAATTCCGTTGTTACCACCGCCACCACCGCCACCACCGCCACCGCCACCACCACCACCACCACCACCGCCACCTCAAACGATTTCAACTCTATCAGAAATTCCATTACCTCCGCCACTTCCGTGTCTATCGGGAATTCCACCGCCACCACTTCCTTCGACAGAAATGTCGTTCCCACCACCACCACCTCCTTTACCGGGTTCAGTATCATCGTCACCACCACCACCACCGCCGCCGCCACCACCACCCGGAATGTCCGTGCCTTCACCGCCGGCTTTGTCCGCGATGAATTTTTCGGAGCTCGGTCAAACAAGTTATGCATTCCCGAATATTTCCGACGGTTGCCGGACAGTGCCGACTAGAAGGACGAATAACAACATAAAATACTACTCACTGCCGAAAACAAAAATGAAGACTTTAAATTGGACCAAAGTCAACAATCAATATTTGGGTAAGATTTCTTTTGCGCTAAATTTTACACAATATATTATATTATTTCATTTATTTCGAATTTAACATACCTATATACTTATACAGATAAGTCAGTTTGGTCATCGGCAGATCCTCCGAATTTAGACATAAACTTTAGAAAAATCGACGAACTGTTTTGTCAAAAAACCAGAGCAAAATCTTCACCGGCAGTTATGTCTGTTAACGGCATATCAAAAGTAAACGTCATACACGTGTTGGATAACAAACGGAGTTTAGCGATCAATATTATGTTGAAACAATTTAAATCTGGTTCGGATGCGATCATAGAAGCTCTTCAAAACGGAACGTCAATCCCACTCGAGAAACTAAAAGGTCTTCAACGAGTTTTACCCACGGACGATGAGGTAATACAGTTAATTATATTTTATATTGGATATATTATTTAACTCGATTATTATATATATCATTTGGTAGATAAAAATGATAAAGAAACAATTCACTGACCCTGCGACCATCGGAACTGCCGAATTGTTTTGTTTGAATCTCAACGACATACCTAATTATCAGTTGAGAATAAAATTAATGATCGAGGTAAGCCAAACGTTCAACTCAAGTTTAATGTTAAATACGTATTCCATACTTAGGTATAAAAATTAATATTCACACGATACGCGTATGTTTTTTCAGAAAGAAGAACTACCTTCTATAGTGTCGGAAATAAACGGTCAAATAGTCAAAATAAAAGACATGTGCTACAATTTGATTAAAGATCAGCCGTTCAAACAATTCCTGTCGCTCGTATTGTTCATCGGCAACTACTTAAACGCTGTAAATACTTCTAAACTATCATTCATAATAATATAATATTACATAATATGAATACTCGTATTTTAACCGTTGTTAATTTTTCAGGGAAGTTATGCCGGAAACGCGAGCGGGTTTACGTTGGACACACTACCTAAATTACTCGACACCAGAGCCAACAAGCCGAGAGTGACCTTTCTCCATTTCGTAGTCGAAGTGGCACAGACCAACAAAAACGATATTTTGAGTTTTACCAAATACACTTCGGCTCTGAGAGACTTATCCAGGTACGATATATTACGTCGATTTTATATTGCACACACTGTGAATATCCGTGCAAAGCGTTATATCACTCATCGTTTTATTTTTGACAGAATTTCATTTTCGTCGTTGGAAGACGAAATAAAGACTATAACAAAACAAATTCGAAGTTTGCATTCCGAATTGTCGAAACAGTCGAAAAAACAAATCTACAATCAATTTTCAGGTAAATATTTTATTATATATAGGTAATAAATAACAGTATATTCAGAATGCACTATTGTTTTACTATTATAGTCATGTCATGTCCAGGTGATCCGTCATTTCCTCATTTATGTATACTCGGTAGTTAAATAATTATAATATTTGTAAATAGCGGTTTCCAAACTTTTTAATTGTGTGGATTACCAATTTTGTAAAAAATTGTTGAGGCCCAATTAAAATTAATATATATAATATATATATGCTAATTATTAGAAATAGAAGAATTAAAAAAACAATTGTTTATTAAGAATAAATATTTATTCAATATCAACATAAAAACAAATTAAATAATTTCATATGATTTTTGACATTGCTTGTCTCCCCACGAGAGAGTAAATATCTGGATTAAAACTGAATAGTTTTAACCATATTACTCTCAACGTTAAGTTTATTCCAATATTTATTTTTTAAAAAAAAATTAATGTAGAATTAGCTCTTTCACACAGATAGGTAGTCGAGAAGTCTGTCGAATTTATCAGTGCAATTTTAACGATTACTGGATAGTGGTTTCAAATAGGAATTTTGGAGTCTGATCACATGAATAAAATATGATAAATAGCTAATTAATATTAAACATAGGTATGAGAACAGACAAAAGATAAAATGCATTCAATAAAATTATTAGATAGCGTTATTTTTGTAGATGGATAAAACCAGAATTATTATTTGGTATAATTTAATATTGAATTGAATTAAAATATATAGGTAATAATATTATTTTAAATAATATATAAGTTATAGTGGTTAACAATTATTGTATTTTATGGTTCATGGCCCAGTTCTGCGGCTCATAGTTTGGGAACCACTGTAGTATATTATTTAACGCGTAGTGATGTAGTCAAACACTAGATTGCGCTAGCGATTTGGTTCGTGTTTATAATAATACTATAATTATAAATAATTTAAAGCAAATCTCAATTATTAATATAGTCATATACCTACATAGTTCTATATCGTCATTGTGTTTTAAAAATATTTACATTTTATTTATTTTAAAATTTAAATATTATGTTTATAATATTATTTTAACAATGTATTATTATTATTATTATTTGAACGCGTTTAGATTTCACGAAACAAGCGGTCGAAGACGTGGAGCTCATAAACAAAGAGTACAAAAGTATAACCGAAGTAATTGGAAAAGTAGCCGTTCATTTCGGAGAGGACGTGAATAAATTTAAAATTGAAGAATGTTTCGGTCTGTTGGGGAATTTTTTCGAAAGGATCGACGTTGCCGCTAAGGTAAGATGGCCGTTTTAACATAATACATAATATGCGATCATTAACCTAATTGCTCGTTGTCCATAGACAATGAACGGTAATATTATTAATTATTATATCGTTAAAATAAAATACAAAAGGCCTTTTTGACCGTACAAAGAAAATAATAATTTCAAGACAATAATTGTCTAATTAAATAATTATATAGGTAATATAAACAGCATGTTTTTTACATTTACGCGCGAAGATATAATATGAAATTGCGAATAATATGTTCGTTTCAAATAAGCATGCGAGATTATAATATTATGCAATGCACCTATTTATATACGTTATTTGTATTACATTTTGTTTTTCGCGACAGGAGAACGTCAACCGACGGATCCAAGAGGAAAAGAATCAAATGCTCGCGATGAAATTGGAAAAGGACAAAGACAGTTCTAGCCCTGCAAATATAAAGAAGCGCACTCGAGGGTCGATGCCTTTCAAAGACGAAGACGTGTGCATAGTGGATTTAGTGTTGCAAGACATCAGGAGAGGATCATTCAATTTGAGAAGCGTCAAATCGCAAGACGATTCGAGACGCATATAATAATAATTATATTTTTTTGGCGTTGCAAAAACGATACATAATAATATTATATTATAATGTCGTATGGCCAGTGTAAACGAATTCAAAAAATTTTAATTTTGTAAATATTGCGATGACTCGCACAAGACAATACAATATAATTATTGTCTATTTGATAATGAATACGATTTTTATAAAAGTGTATATAATATAAATTCGCGTATAGAATTCGTTGGGAAAAAAATTCACTCAAAAATCATTATTTGATCTTCTTTTATCATTACTATTTAATTATTTAATATTTATTTGGTTTTTTTATTATTATTATAATTTTTTATATATAGTATTGAATTATTGTTTAATTAGACGCTTTAATTCATTTATTATTATTATTATTAATTACTTTTCCAATGCTTTATTTTTATATTATTATTATTTTATACATGATTTCATTCAATGTATATTATTTGGTTTTTATTTATTCATTAGTTCATTACACTAATTTATTTTATTATTTATATTGCGGATTATGCAAATAAGTATATTTTTAATATATTTGGTACTTTGGTAGGTATTTAAAATACATAATGTACGAAAACCAAAAAAAATCAACATTTATTAAGTTTTAAGTTTATGTATTTTATATTTTTTATCGTGCCATAAGTTCAAATAATAACTTTTTTTTTATTTTCATTTTTTCACTGAATTTGCGTTATTTTTATGTAAAATAATCATTATTTGTGTATTATAAAATATTTCGAAAACAGTGTTTACGATTTCTGTAAATTATAATTAATAATGCGTATTATTCATTTGAACTATTGTAATTTATTTTATTATATTATATCAATTATTTCCATACGATATTGAATCACATTATATAATCATTGTAAATAATTGAAATATTCTAATCGTTCAAATGTAAACGGTTAGGTTTGGTTTATACACATGTGAAAATATCGAAATGTGATCATAGATAAATATTATATATTATTTTAATGGGACATTGTGTTTCTAGAAGTCCATAGACTAAATAGACTAAAAAATTAAGATTAAAAAACGATTAATATGCAATAACATTAAACCTATATTAATTTAGAAACTTCCAAGAAAAACAATGAAATATTATGTTTAAAAGACTAAAAAAAAAAAAAGCAATAAAATGTTTACTGTGATTTTATTTATAATATTATCCTATAATGAAACGAATGTCTATCGGATGTAGTATAGGTAGTGATATAATAATGGACTATAATATATTATACAGTATGTAAAAAATAAAAATATCATGAAAAAAACGTTCAATTTATTTTTTTATACATTAAATTAAAAAACGAAATTCGTCAAAAATTCATTGTAAAACAACGGGGAAAAAACGAAAAAAAACTCGTAATTACGTATTAGGTCATTGTTTGTTTGAAAATTATGCGCGACAGCAATACGAAAACAATAAAATACGTTTAATTAAATAATATATCGTTTTTTTTTTTTTTTTTTTTTTAAATTAACACGCGAACAATCGCGGATTTTGTAATATTTTGCCCATTTAATTTTATTTACTCGTATAACTTTACAATGGATCGTATGTGGAATAAATTTGTGTCTATTAATATACGTATATAATGAACGTCGCTAACTACGAATTAATGAACTAATAGACAATAGTTTAGTAAATTTACGAAATACATTTATCATTAATTGTTATCAATTTGTCATTAATCGCACAACATTGTGTAACCAAAAACACTTTTAAAAATCACATCTCCAATAACGAGTCCAGTAATAACCTCTACGTAGTTTGGATTATTATTTATTGTTATAATAATTATTAAAAACAATTTATTATCGACTTGATCGAAAGTTATGAGAAAAACGGATTACACTAGACTGTGAAATTTTGTCTTTCACTAGACAACCTATACGATATTTTTGAGACTTGTCGTCTCTTTTACAAAATATAATCCTCCGATTATTTGGAAAATTTACAAATTTTATTTTTTTCATTTTAACCAATCGAGTTTTGAAATCGACACGACAACGCTCGACGACAAAACGAATAACCGAAAACGGTTTTTTCTTCTTATACAAGTGATAATTTTTCTGTATTATACACAGAGACGACGGAAAAATTAATAATTCGCAATTATTCATTATTAATAATTAAATAATTATTGATAAGGGAGCGCGTGTTAATAATGAAATAACGTGGAAATGACGGTAATTATTATTATTATTTTTATTTTTCCACAGCTACGAAAAATAACCGAGCGTTTTAAAATGTAAATAGGTGCGACGACGGGCGCGACGAGTTGTTTACTCGCACCGAACGCCAATAAGTTTAGCGCCGATCACGAACAGAAGTCCGTACACGAATATTCTAACCTTCGGTTTTCAGTACTTTACAAATGATAATATTATTATTATAATATTAAATTATTCGAGGAGATAAACACACTATTTTAATCGTTGACCCGTTTACGGTATAATATTCAATTTTAATCTAACGAAATAATAAAACGTTATAAAATATATCATTTTGTTGTCCGCGTTTATAGTTGTTTTCGTATAATATTATTATTACGTTTAATCGAAACGTAAGTAAAAAAAAATACTTTTAATCGTGTTATCATCATCATACGTTATAGAGATAACAATATTTTTTATAAGTTATAAATATAAAAAAATTTAAATCGTTGCGTGTAAGTAACATATTTATAATAAATGTATTTTGTGTTTTCGTCGGAACGGATCGTTTCGCGAAGAGGTCAATCGATCCGTAATATAAATTAATATAATATGCGGAAAAAAATAATAATATATAAAAAAATATATATTCTAATTATTACGTCTCGTGTGTTATTGGCGTTTATTTTTATTATTATTTATTTTTTATCCAATGTTTTCTATAACGTTATAAATTTACCTATAATTATTACCTATATTATTATATAATCACGAATTTTTCCAACTCGGGGTCGAGGTGACCGACGGCGTAGAAGACTTTTACCACGAGTTTTTAACATAATTATATAATATTCGGTAAAATGACAATATTTTAACGTATTATTATTATTATAACCACTTATCGTCCTACATTTTAAATGTAACCTGGTCAATGGTAATGGTTAATATATTTTATTGGAATATTTAACTACTGCGATTTACGAGCTAATATTAATTAGTTTTCCCTCTGCGGCTTAATATAATAATGTTATTAATTTCATTATGTATGAACGTAATAATAATAATAATATTATTATTATTATTATTATTATTATTATTATTATTATTATTATTATTATTATTATTATTGTGTTTACATTGTCTATTGTAGTATTGTGACATTTTATGGACGCGCGTCCGTTGGCCATTGAAACGTTTAATTGCTCGGAATCTTCTCGAAGAGACACGAAGGTTACCACGGTAACAAGTCGAACGGATCAATCCTTGGTTACCACATGAGAATATATTATATACGTGATGGTTTCGGTGGCTTTGTGAATTTCGTATAGTCTCGTTTACGAATGACAATATATATATTATGACTTTTTGTATTTCTGTATAGAATACCGAAAAAAACACGACTCTAAACTATCTAAAGAATACAAAAGTCAAAACCCGGGTGTGACAATTTACAAGCAAAAAAAAAAATAAATAAAATAATAAATACAAACTGATACTAGTGAAGTAAGGATACAGCTAATAATAAATCATTGCATTCATAAAACCTATTCTGAGTAAAATTTCCTCGTTTTTCAAATTTTAAATTTTAAACAGCTACAAAAAAAATGTAACTTGTAATAATTTAGAAAATATTTTAGAACTTAGTTAACCAATGTATACTTGAATACATTTTTCAAACCTTAAAACCTAAAATTAACAATTTTATTAAACATAATTGAAAACATATTGATAAATAATGATAATTTATATAAACATAGATTTTCGATTTCATTAAATATTATTAGTGTTGCATTATGTAGTTATGATCCTACACAATTTATAGACCGTAAAATTCTAAACTGATAATTTTATCAAATATTATAGAGATAAAAGAGACAAAATTAGAAACATTCCAATGTTTAATATGTAGTATATTTAAGTCTAAAAATCAACGTAAAAGTTCATCAATTTAGTAATCTAAATTTAAAATTGTTTGGATTATCTTAAATAATTAAATGGCTTTTGTTGAAATTTTAGTTTCCGTGAATATTGCCGAATTTTCGTTATTTTTTGGTAGTTTTTCCTTACCGGATAAGTTCAATTTTAAGTCTTGCCAAAAAAAAAACTAAATAAAGTACAATAAAGTATAACATTTTCTACCGAATTCATAATGTAAATTAAAAATAAATATAGACACAGGCCATTGTGAAACCAGAACGTAAAATATAATTTACTTGTATAGTCGTACAATTATTATTTAAAGCTAATATTATACTAGGAAATGATGTCTTTTTTAAGTATGAATGTTTACGATTGTATAATATTATAAATAATTTATAAAACTACCGCTAGAGTATAGAGGTGTGACACGTCATCCGTTTGCATCCCCCAAAGGAAGCATTTTAAAACCGAGTACCCGCACAGACGAGAAATTCGTTAAAATAATATAATCATTCGACTTCGTGTTCAAAGCACGCGTATAGGTGAAGTTTAAAAAAAAAATGCAATATATACTCAAAGGGTTATATTATAAAATAAATGGAAAAATTGTATTCGCTCGTGTTCGAAAAACTTGTTCGGGATGCCTAAAGACTTCGGAGCACCCTTCCCGTTTGGGTACATATTCTAATTTTGTAAAATATTATCAATTACTATGAATTTCAAATATCATTCCAGATAACATCCATATTATATAATATAATATTTTGTTATACGAATAAAAAATTAAAAAAAAAAAAAATACATAATATTATTATTTTCCTTGGGCGTGATATATAATATCTATGTGTAATATTATTAATAAACAATAATTTGTTTTGCAGGTTAAATGGATTTCAGTCATAATCGCTACTTCCGCGTATTCGTCCACCCCCCCTCCGATCGGGGAAAACGTCATCTCGTCCGATTACCATTCATTACCCATCATTAACCTCGGTTCATTATAATGCACAATATTAATATTATATTTTAACTAATACAATAACAAGGTAATAATAATAACAATATCGAATTTTATCCGTGGCCAGCGTACCGGGGGTAAGGTGCGCTGAGCCGAATTTATTTATAAGACGGACATTCGAACGCGAAACGAACACAGTCTCAACAGGACGATCAGCCAAACACTCTCGACTCCTATTCAGAGAACTTACAATATTTTGTGATACAAATCGACCGATTTCAAACTCCAACATGAACAGCCTGGTAATATTATAAATGTGTATTTAATAAAAAATTTAATATTTATTTTTTATTTTTTTTAAAAAAAAATCATCGTTTTAAGTACTTTTATAATATAACCGAACAACGCTTTTGTGTTACATGTATTGTATTACATCTACAATTCGAAACAATATAATAAATATAATATTACCTATTAAATTATACTATTCGAAATGAAATTATTTATAAATTTATAACACTACGTTGTACCTACATAGTAAAAATATTACCAATAATTTATAGTCTATAGTGGAAATTTTAATATTTCACAAAATAGGTGTAATTTATTTATTCGATTTGCCAATAAGTTATAATCATTTTTTTATTTATATATTTATAATTTCTTATATACTGCAATTAGCCATTTTTAAAAATTATTCTAATTTTTTCTCGGAAATATTTTACATAGATAAAAATATATTTTAAATTTTATTTAATTTTTTTTTATAATTACCATCACTTACAGGTGTAAAATGTGTTTGAAATAACTTTGGATTTTTTTTAATTCTTTATCCAAAATGAATCGATCGGGATGAAACCGCTTTCCATTTATACTTCTTCCCTGTTATCACTAGCTTTTATTTTATTTACATTATTAATAGTGTACTTGTTTTAAATAAAATGTTGAGAATTTTTATATCCACATAACTATTGAAAATAATAATTATTATATAAATGTAAATTAAATTTTTTTATTATAAATATCGTACAATTTAATATATTATAATAAATAACGACCAAGTTGAAGGTCAAAGGAAATCAAATATTATATTTGACATTTTAGACGCTAAAAAAGACATTTCAAGGTAAAATAATTGTTTTCGGGCTAGAGGAAATGTTGACAACTAAATAAACACACTTAACATGTTAACATATCAAATTTGGATACATCCGTATAAATTTAATTTAATTATGAGAATTAATTATTTAAATGAACAATACAATAGAATAACAGTTAATATTGTTATTAGATGGTAGGTAACTAGGTACCGTAGTGAAATAAAAAAAAAAAAATACACGAAAAATTCATTTCATATTTTGAGATTGAACTTTAACAAATTCCTAATCTCGTTTGAATATAGATAAAAGACGAAAATATATAATATATAAACAAGTACATCTTGTTTATCATCTCCTATTAATTAAATACGAATAGCGAACATAACACATTATCTATTAATCTATTATAAATTAAAATGTTTTATCTTAATTGAATGATTTATAAATGATGATTGTAACCTACATTAAATAATAATTTCGTTTAAATAATATTTTATATTTGAAAACATAAATTATGTAATATAAAAAACTTTTTTTCGATGATTAAGGCACAAAATATGATTTTGATGGTACCTACCTAAATAATACTTAGGTTTAATAGACATGTACTTTTCACATTGATCTTAACGCGTGCGTATTTTTCATATTTCAGTCAATTGTTGTTTTCACCATCGCTTTGGTCGCTTGCGTTCTCAGCGAACCCTATCATAATCAACATTCTGGACAGCACGACCAAGAACAAGGAAGTTACGGTTCCAGCGGTAGTTCAGGACGGGGTTCCCAACGCGAACAGATCATTAGTGACTATGCTGACCAACAAGGTAGCAGTGGTTATGGTAGTCGCGGCCAAGGTAGTAACATCGCCGGGCACGGACAAAGCGAATACGGACAGGGCGGACACGGACAAAGCGGATACGGACAGGGCGGACACGGACAGGGTGGACACGGACAGAGTGGATACGGACAGGGCGGACACGGACAGAGTGGATACGGACATGGACAGAGTGGATACGGACACGAACAAAGTGGACACGGACACGGGCACGGTCACGGTCACGGTAGTCAAGTAAACTACTGATGCGAATATTATCGATAAGAAATAGGACTTTTTGAAATTATACGTATTCACGTTATTGTACGAGTCTATTATTATTATTATTATTATTAAATTCGACAATTATTTCCCTCATGTTAATTTATTATATTATATTTAAATGATTGTGTTTAATATAAATGATTATATGTATTTAAATCATTATACCTATATTATTATATGAATAAATTTTAAATGTTATAATTTGTAAAGTATAAATACACTACAGCTGTACCATAGAAATATGTATGACTTTGAACGACGAATAAAATAAATAATTGATAAAATAAATTTATTATTAATATTTATTATTTATTAATTTATTACGTTAATACCATTTATTATTTATCATCAGTCTTCGGATTTTAATGATCGATAAGAAATGAAAAAAATGTTATAAAAAATGATTTAAATGAACAAAGTCAATTAAGAAAAATATTTTTCGATTCGTATTGAAATTACAGAATAAAATGTGTTTAATATGGTTTTATATTATAACATGTTTAGTATGAACGCAGTTTTCACGTTTGTTATTGAAGATGAAAGTGTTATACAAAGATGAAAAATAAACAAACGCGTCGATAGGTGTAAAAATAATATTCAAATATAGTTTAAATTTTAGGTGAGTTCATTCCGATCAGTCGTGATGGAATTCATAAGAGATTGTACGAGTTGAATAATATTATAAATATTTTATTTTATTTTTGTGATTCATACTCGTATATCGTAACACAACTGATATCGGAGAATATTATTATTATTTATTATTTCAGAGGGAGAGATCATCCCCTTATATCCAGGGTCGGAACCAGGGGGACAATCGGGTGATTGCTCCCTCCCGTTCCACAAAAAAATGAAATTTAATATAAAAGGCATGATTCTGCTTTAAAGCTTTCAAAACTTAACGATACGTACTGCCATTGATTATACAATAGACTATTCTATAATAAATTGTACTACGTAAGTACATGGTTACGAACAAAATTATGTCGGATAATGTAGTAACACATTTCGGGTTAGAAAGTGGATGTAGTTGATACTTTATTTAGGTCATTTTTCGAATTTCTCAAAATTGACCCTATGCGATAGGAATAACGACCAAATAATGATGAAAAAACGGCATTTTTCACGAAAACTGAAATTTCGATGAATTCGATTTCAATACTTCACGATAACTCAAGAAATTTTAAATTTAAAGACTTGAAAATTTTATTTGTTGTTAACGAAGGTAATTAAATATTATGTGATACAATTTTAGAACTGTTTCGTTATTTTTCTACAAAATATAGAACGTTGAATAATTCGTAAAATTCTCGTTTTTATCATTTTGATGTTTGATTTAATTTGAAATTATGAGTTATAAGGTCTACAATTTTTACTGAAGTATACTCACATATTACTTAACAAGATATCCAAATATTAGAAAAATCCCAAGTCTCAATTATTTTTTATAGCTTGTTAAAGTTGATATTTTTAGTTTAAACAGAAATCGTAGAATCCACACAATAGTATTCTTTTTATTATACCTATCTTAATATTTTTACAATAAAAATTAATAGAAAAGCCAAAAAATCTGGAAAATTTTTGAAAAATTTATTGAAGTATACTGATATAATTTATATTAATATATATTATATCTTAACGTATTTCCAAAATTATAGAGAAACTACTCGACTCAATTTTTTTTTTTTTTAGATGTTTAAAGTTTAAATTTCAGTAAAATCAATATTTAAAGTACGAGTATTAATATGGATTCTTCTTATTATATTTCAATATTTTACAATAATGTTAAATAAAAATTTGATAATTTTATTGAAGGTCAAAAACATTTTACTTAACTCAATTCCAATTAATTGTGAATTGTTACATTTACCATTTTTTTTTTTTTTTTTATATATAGCTGTTTAAAGTAAAAAAAGCAAGGGAAGAATTACTGGTGTGGAAGTAATACAAGTGTAAAGAGTATAGTGTTGAATTTTGATTAACATTTGAATGCAATGATAAATAATTGTTTTTGAAAAACGATTTTGAGTGAAGTACTGTTAGATTTGGGTAGTTACATGACTCATTTAATGGTTTTATGATAAATTATTTATATTGAACATAGAGACTGATAAATGTAAAAATTGAAATCGGTACATTTATTATCTGATGAACTTCGCTCAGAATCGTTTTTGGAATGTAATGATTTACTATTGCATATTTGCATTGAAATGTTAATCAAAATTTAACACCATCATTACACCTGTATCTCTTTTCTTGTTTTTTTTAATATTCCATGTAGTGACTGTAGTTCCTATACAAAATAATTATAGTTCGCCCCCCCCCCCCCGTTATCATGGGCTGGATCTGCCTTTACTTATATTATACTATTAAAAACAAAACAATTGTATTTTTAATATAAATTATTAAATATTTGACCTTTCCTTATTTTAGCGTGTTATTTTCACCCAAATAAATTAATCAGAAAACTATAATATAATAATATAGTCATATAGGTTTACCGTATTCTGTTTAATATAATACTCGCATGAATGAATATATTTCAAACTAAATTTAATTCAGCAAAAAACAATATTATTATTTACTTCGCGAGTTAAGTTCTATATATTATATTATATATAATTTATTTTATTACACGTTTCGTATCGGAGAGAGAAGTAAAAATTATAATATATTATTATTATAATATTATGATTTGTATATTGTCGAAATAATGTGCACGTCGAGTAACCAGAAGGGTATAGTAAGAAACTATGTTATATATACTACTATAATACTAGTATTAAACTATTAATATCATAAAACACGATATTGTCATGATTAGATAGCTCTAAAATGCGATTTTATAGCTCTAAAAAGCTCTAAAACTTTTTTACACGTAGTCGACAAAGTATTTCTGTTGTGATTACATAATAATACTAAATACTAATAATAAAAAATTATTAAAATAAATAATTTAAAAAAATTGTAGAAATATTTTGGTTTTACAACCAGAGTATCAGCTCATCTTTTATAGTTTTATATTTGTCAAGAAAGTGTTTAGGTAACAATTAACATGTAAATATTCGAAATGGAGAAAACTGTATGATGAGGAAACTATTTAGCTTTATTTAATCTAAAGTGATTTGGATGTTCAAAATTTGTAAATTCCATTAATGGGGGTTTCAAGGATCAACTTTTTAAACTCAAATAGGATCCCTATATTTTTTTATACATTGTCGTATAAATTTATTTTTGAAAAATATTTTTTGGCGGTGAAAAAAAAGTTTAATTTCAAAACTCTTATTGTGTTTGTGAGTAATTTAAAATATTTTAAATTGTAATTTTGTGTAGTATACTAGTATTTGAACGCGCAAAATAAATTAATATTAGCTCCATTGAATACATTGTACCTATTACAATCGCATATAGTACAATTTGCATATGGTGGTGTACTTTTCTCAATCATATTTTTATATACGGTTATCATTGGAAGTGTTAACACAACGTACTTGAAGTTGGCACCACGACTATATGCTGCAGACTTCAAACCTCTATCAATATTTTTCAAAGAATTTGCTAATATTTTCCATGTAATTTTTGGAATTTGTGTAGTCACCAATCTTTTGCAAAAATCGTTTTTCGCTTAGTGATGACAATTTCACGCTGGCGCCATGATTTTATACTAGATGTTGAAACATCTATATATATCCACCTTGGTGAATGCCATAATAACAACCAAGTTTCCTGTAAAATAACAATTTGTTGAGATATTATGACGGCTTTTTAAAAAAAGGGCACGTAATATTTTAGATTCTGAGCGAAGCGAAGAATGTATTGGTTTTACAATGATGTGTGATTATTTTTTTTTTTTTTTTTTTTTTTATGTCTGTGTACAAAAATACTACCCGAAATAATGCTCCGATTTTCACGAATAGGGTATGTTTCCGGTAGAAAAGTGGACGTAGTTGGTACTTTACTTAGGTCATTTTTTGAATTTCTCAAAATTGACGCTATGCGGTAGAAAAAACGGCGAAAAAATGACGAAAAAACTGCATTTTTCGCGAAAAATGAAATTTCGACGAATTCGATTTCTATATTTCACGATAACTCAGGCAATTTTTAAGATAGAGACCTGAAATTTTTTTTGGGTGTTCACATAGCTATTATATATATGTGGTAAAATTTTGGAACCGTTATGTTAATTTTTCTACAAAATATTAGACTTTGAATATTTCGTAAAATTCACGTTTTTACGTATATAATGTTTAATAAAATTGTCAATTTTGGGTATTTTGGTCTGAAAATTTTACTCAAGTATACTTACATATTAATTAACATCATACTAAAATATTAGAAAAATCCATTGTCACAATTTTTTTTTATAGCTGTTTTAAGTTGATATTTTTAGGAAAACGAAAATTTTAGAATCCATACATATAAATAAATATTCTGAAAACACTTTTACTACCCGAAATAATGCTTCGATTTTCACGAATAGCGAGTTTCAGATGTACAAGTGGATGTAGATGGTACTTTATTTAGGTCATTTTTCGAATTTCTCAAAATTGACTATAAGCGGTAGAAAAAACTTCGAAAAAATGACGAAAAAACGGCATTTTTCACGAAAAATGAAATTTTGACGAATTCAATTTCTATATTTCACGATAACTCGGGCAATTTTTAAGATAGAGACCTGAAATTTTTTTGAAGGTTCACATAGCTATTATATATATGTGGTAAAATTTTGGAACCGTTTTTTAAATTTTTCTACAAAATATTGAACATTGAATATTTCGTAAAATTCTCGTTTTTACGTATATAATGTTTGATAAAATTGTCAATTTTTGGTATTAAGGTCTGAAAATTTTATTGATGTATACTTACATATTAATTAACATCATACTAAAATATTAGAAAAATCCCTAATCTAAATTTTTTTTTATAGCTGTTTTAAGTTGATATTTTTAGTTCAAACGAAAATTATAATCTGACTGAACTTCGCTCAGAATCGTTTTTTCGAATGCAATGGTTTATCATTGCATTCAAATTCTAAGTAAAATTAAACGCTATGATCCGCACACCTGTATCCTGTGCGGCAGGAGTATCAGCTCTTTTTAAATATGTCGATAATAATTGAAGAGAAATACATAATATTTGGTAAAATATATTTGTATAAATTCATTACCTATTATTATAATTAATTATAATGGGTATCCATTGTGAAAAATATTATAATCTAAATATCATTCCTTCATCTAAAAATGGAATAATAATTATTGAATTATAATTTATAAGACCTATGATCGATATATATATATATATATATATATGTCGTAGGCATATAGTCAAATAATCAAGCATTTTGTCAACAACAGGACACTACGAATATATAAGGGACCTGAAGACAAACGATCAGCCAGACGACCACAAACGACATTCGATCATAGTCATAGTCATTTGAGACCTGCATCGGACAATAATTTAGACGAGCAGTTTATCTTAATTTTATTTTATACTTATAAATATTTTTGAGTTTGTGTTTAATAAAATAAATTTAATAATTCTAACTACCACACATATTTTATTTGATAATATTGGTTGAACTGGCACGCAACAATACGTTATACTCTTATACTATATTATAGTTTTAGTTAATTATAATTATGCTACAGCATACAACTCCAAAATAAGTTGTTTTACTATTTGATTAATGCACAACAGGCATTTAGTAAAATGCCTAGCCATTTAGTCAATTTACTAGACAAATAATAAAATTGTATTCGAAATATATTTTTTTACTATTTGCCTAGGCATTTGACAAAATGTCTGATTTGACTATATATATATATATATATATAATATATATATAATAAATTAAAACACTAAATTGAATTTATAATATTGTCATAAATAATAAAATTGTTATTTTTTTGATTTTATAAAGAAATTAAACTAATCATAGCGAAAACCTCGAAAGAAAGATTATTTTCATCTTTACGTGCTTATGTGCACGTATGATTTGTTTATTCATGTTTATTCAAATATAAATAACATATTATGAAAACATTTTATAATGCGTGTTCTCGTGTTCTAATCAAATCGATACAGTTATCGTACGAAAAGTATTCAATTAAATTTCGAAACAAATTTACCTACGTAATTAAATGTAATAGTAACATTTGTTTTGATTTTCAAATACATATTATAAATATATATATTAAAGAGCTGATACTGCTGTGGAAGGGATACTGCTTTAAAGAGGATAGTGTTAAATTTTGATTAAAATTTGAATGCAATATGATATAACAATGTTATTTATATATATATTCATTACATTCGTGTCATCAGATAATATATGTATTGAATTATTGATTAAAATTTTTACATTCATACAGCCTCTACCCTCTACGTTCAATATACCTATAAAACACTTAAATAAGTCACCTACTTCGCTATATCAAATTTAAACAGCTATAAAAATAAATTGAGATTTGGGGATTTTTTTAATAATTTTGTGACATAGCAATATGTCAATATACTTCAGTAAAATTTTCCGATTTTTAAACCTAAATTGCCAACGTTATAAAATTTATTGAAGTTAGCAATTAAATATTATATTCATATCGTTATAATAAACTATTAAATTCGGCTAATTTGTTTTCCTCATGTATAAATAATTTTCATCTATACAATGAAAATATGACTTTGAGTGAAAAATAAAATTAATAATTGACAAAATAAATTTATTATTATTATTTTAGATTCTAAGCGTAGCGAAGAATGTATTGGTTTTACAATGATGTGTCTATTTTTTTTTTTTTTTAAGTATGAAGACACTTTTACTACCCGAAATAATGCTCCGATTATCACGAATAGCATATGTTTCCGGTAGGAAAGTGGATGTAGTTAATACTTTATTTAGGTCATTTTTCTATTTTCTCAAAATTAACACTAAGCGGTAGAAAAAACGACCAAAAAATGACGAAAAAACGGCATTTTTCAAATTCGACGAATTCGATTTCAATATTTCACGATAACTCGGGCAATTTTAAAGTTAGATACTTGAAATTTTTTTGGGGAGTTCACATAGGTACTATGTATATGTGATAAAGTTTTGGAACCGTTACGTGAATTTTTCTACAAAATATAGGACTTTGAATATTTCGTAAAATTCTCGTTTTTTTGTATATAATGTTTGATAAAATTAGAAATTTTTGGTATACAGGTCTGAAAATTTTACTGAAGTATATTTATATATTACTTAACATTAATTAAAAATATTAGAAAAATCCGTAGTCTCAATTTTTTTTTATAGCTGTTTAAAGTTGATATTTTTAGTTTAAACGAAAATATTATGAAAAAATGACGAAAAAACGGCATTCACAAAAACATGGCTCTATGGGAGACGCGTGTAGTGTAGTCGGCCTAACATTCCCGAACGCTACCTCGGTGTATATTATTATTATTATTATTATTTAAACATAATATAATCATCAGCCAAAAATCAAAATAGTTTATTGCTAGTTATTTTATTCATTGAATTTCACTGTACGATAAGAAAAACAGATTATTACCAATAATAAAATATTATAATATAGATTCATTATTTAAAATTAAATTTTGACTAGGGGTGAGAATTTAATGTCCTACAAAGTTCTAAAATATGCCCTATAATATTTCATTCACTAAAAAAATGCATATAAAATTTGTTTATTTTTTAAAAAAAATTTACATAAATATATAATAACTGATAATATAAATTAAAAAATAGTTTTCATTAATTTCATTAAAAGACACATTCACCCGGATTAATTTTAATATATATTTTCTGTAATTGTATCATATATTTATTTACCTTTTTGTCCTAAACAATTGCACTGAATCTCCAGAGCTTGTTTCAGGTTTTCAAATAAGAATTATTATCTTCTGTTATACGCTAGTAAATTTTTGTAGACCGAAAAGCTCTTTGCAACATCTATTGAAGTGATGGGCGAATATTTAAAGAATGACACTGTAACTGCCTGTATGATCAATCGGAATATCATTTGTTGTCCCTTCTTGTCCATTTCAAATATTTGATATATCAAAAATAATTTTGAATTCTTTATTTTTATTTAATACTGTGGTCAGCTTTTTGTACACAGTTTTTCCGATTTGATTTGTTATTATAATTTTCAGTTTTAATTTTTTGAACAATGTTAATAGATTTAATTGGTGATCTTGACGTGATCGGTAATTTTTACAAGCACTTGTGCAATGACCGAAAGATCAAAAGCCATGTTTTCTTATCTGTCGATGATCGAGGATGATAATCATATGTCTACGAATGTAATATATGGAATCATGGAACATCAATTACCATAATCCATCACTATTTTGCGAGATGTCATATGACAATTGTGACTAACGCCAGCAACCATGCCAAATTATCTATATTATATATTCTCGAGCAACATGAAGGACTCATTTCATGTTTTTGTCAAGATTTATGCTACATCAATCATCACTATTACAATCCAAGTATGAGCGTCTTTTCCTGTTTTAGAGGACGTAACGAAATTGTCAAAGTGCAAATCTGCAATTATAGAGTTGTATGAATTTTGATCGACCTTCTCAAACCTTCCTTTATCATGTGGGATAAGGCACGGTGTCACATAACGATGTGACTACTTCTATATGCAACTACACATGACCACCTCGTCAAGCGGACAGTAAAGAAATAAGTAAATTTTTCCTTAAGAAAAAAATATAAACAAAAATGCGGGAGTATTGTGGTGATAATGCAAGACGCAGTGAAAATCGTACGGTAGTGACACTGTTGGTGGCCGAGAGCATGGTTACACACACACACACACATTGTGTCTATCACGTTTTCGTTTTATTATCGTGTCGCAGTTATTTTGTTTTACTAAACGGCTACAGCTATCGTATAATTTTTTTGTTTTTAGTCATTTATCATTTATTTGATATCGCCATTTTATTTTGTATTTTTGTACCTTGTTTTAAGATTTAATTAAATAGTTGCTACTAAGTGGATTATATACTATCATCAGTTAGGATGATAATAATTGCTTATTTATATTGGGAAGCACGAACGAGTTACTCCCAAAATAGCAATCTAGTTTATTATCAATAACTACGTTTTAATAACATGATAATAATATCGATTTTTGTCCATGGTGTGTGTGCCAGGGGTAAGATATGCTCCCTCGTTATAAGGCGGACATTCGAACGAGACAATTACAGTCTCATCGGGACAATCGGCCAAAAAATCGACTTCCCTTTGCTACAACGTCAGTAAACTTACAATAGTTTATAATACAAATCGACCGATTTCACACACCAAAATGAACAGCGTGGTAATTATATTATATTATATTTATTTTTTTTTTTTTTAAAACATCGTTTTAAGTACTTGTACAATATAACCGAACGGCAATATTGTGTCAGGAATGTAACTCGAAATAGTATAATAAATAATATTAAATACTTATTTAATATTTGACCTGAAATTGTTTATAAATTTATTATACCACATTGTATAAATTGTAAAATTATCAATAGTTTAGTTTATAATCGAAATCTTAATCTTTCACAATATAGGTGTACGACTTTTAAAATAAATTTATTCAATTTGCTAATAAGTAGTAATCAATTTAATTATTTTATTTTTTTTAAATATAATTACTTGAACGATATGCATTTTGTAATTTCGTTTATTGTTTTTAACCATTTAAAATTTTTTTTTATATTACTCGGGATATTTTATAATATTGAAGATAAAAAAAAGATGAGCTGATATTCCTGCCGCACAGGATACAGGTGTGCGAATCATAGCGTTTAATTTTACTTAGAATTTCCAAAAAAAATTTCAGGTCTCTATCTTAAAAATTGCCTGAGTTATCGTGAAATATAGAAATCGAATTCGTCGAAATTTCATTTTTCGCGAAAAATGCAGTTTTTTTGTCATTTTTTCGCCGTTTTTTCTACCGCATAGCGTCAATTTGGAAAAATTCAAAAAATGACTTAAGTAAAGTACCAAGTACATCCATTTTGCTACCGGAAACATACCCTATTCGTGAAAATCGGATCATTATTTCGGGTAGTATTTTTGTACACAGACATAAAAAAAAAAAAAACAAAAAATAATCACACATCATTGTAAAACCAATACATTCTTCGCTTCGCTCAGAATCTAAAATAATTAAACATATTTATTTTAATAATTTTTATAATTACTATAATAGGCATACAATTCTGTTTTAAATAACTACTTTTAATTTTTAAATTCTTTATTCGTACAGAACGAACCGAGGACCAGGAAGAAATAGTTTTCTTATTATAGCTTCCCTGTAACCAGATTTTAGATTCTGAGCGAAGCGAAGAATGTATTAGTTTTACAATGATGTGTGATTTTTTTTTTTTTTTTTTTTTATGTCTGTGTACAAAAATACTACCCAAAATAATGCTCCGATTTTCACGAACAGGGTATGTTTCCGGTAGCAAAGTGGATGTACTTGGTACTTTACTTAGGTCATTTTTGGAATTTCTCTAAGTTGGCCCTATGCGATTAGAATAACGACCAAAAAAAGAAAAAAGGGCATTTTTCACGAAAACTTAAATTTCGACGAATTCGATTTTAATATTTCACAAGAACTAGGACAATTTTAAACTTCACACTAGAACATTTTATTGGGTCTTCACATAAGTGTTATATGTATATATATTTATTGTTGAGTACTTGTGGATTATTTATTTAAATAAAATAAAACTCAAAACCACAAAAAGAAAAAAAACTATAATAATATACGAGTAGGTACATAATTGTAATAAAATTTTGGAACCGTTACGTTACGTTTCTACAAAATATTAAACTTTGAATATTTCCTAAAATTCTCGTTTTTATATAATATATAATGATTAATAAAATTGGAAATTTTAAGTTTTAAGTCCTAAAAATTTTACTGAAGTATAATCATATAAAATGTATTCAAAATATTAGAAAAATTCCATGTCTTAACATTTTTTTATAGCTCTTTATATTTGATATTTTTATGGAATCGAAAATCTAAGAAATCATATTATAAAACTTCTACTTATTATTTTTCAATACTTGAAGACTGATGATTAATATAAATTAAAAAGACAAATACTTATATGTAGGTTAATATATTTCCGAAATATTAGAAAAATCCCAAAGCTTAAATTTTTATGGATATTTAAAGTTGAAATTTGAATAAAATCGATATTTAAAGTATTCATATGGATTCTTTTTATTATTTTTCAATATTTAATAATAATGTTAAATAAAATTAACAAAAACTTTTAAATATTTTATTGAAGCTCAAATACATATTACTTAACTCAGTACCAAATAATTGTGAATATAACATTTACGATTTTTTTTTTTTTTT
>JAIUCT010000016.1:2263437-2274651 GCA_021307375.1 Tetraneura akinire | reverse complement strand
TTATAATATATAAAGAAAATTTTAACCCTAGGTAATAACCACTATTAGTTTTATCAATTTAGTTATTTTTCCCTTTATGAGATTTAACATTTATTAAAATTTTAAATTATATACAGATAGGAAGGTATACATATTATTTCTTTTTTTTTTTTATTAAAAATTTGAATATTTGAAAATTAGAATAGTTGGTAAAAATTTTAGTTCACGAATTATGTTGTTTTGTTTATTATTTTTAATTCTTTTGTTCAACGATCAAAAAATCCATTGGGAAATACGAAACCGTAATATTGTTTTCAATCGAAATCATACCCATTTGGTAATAATCATTCATTTTTTCAAAAAAACTGTTTTTCGTCATAAAAAACATAATATGTACATTATACAATTTTTTCTTTGCTCAATATTTCAAATAATTTACTAAAAATTAAATTTGTGAAATAACATTATTACCTATTCAATATTATAATGCTTGTAATCAGGCCGATGTATTAGTAAAAAATGTCTTGCAGAGTATACGCCATATTTTTCTCAAAATTACATTTAAAATATTAACTTGAAATGATTATTATATATTTATGTACGCTTTAAATTTTCTTATTTAATTAGTTACTTATATTTTTTTACTTTAATAATTTATATACCTATTTATATATACATACATATATTGTATATACATATCACAATTAATTACTATAAATTAATTATAATTTTAATTTAATAAAATATTATATTAGTTTCTTAATTTAATAATATACTATAAAACTTTATTATTAAATAATTGATAAATTTGTATTTTAAGAGACATGAAAACCAAATAAAATGATAATAACATATGATTATTTTAATATTAAAGTTACATTAATTTTTATTGAAATATAACCAAATTTATAAAATATAAATTTTATCACGTGATTTTATTTACTTAGAAAAATATTAATTTAATGATATTATGTTCCATACAGCTGTATACGTATAAATTATTTTTTTGTGTATACACAATTTTGTACATATTATATAGTTATATGGACATACATCATATCATACTCCTGTATACGTTCCAACACTACACCCCTATAGTTGTAATTTATAAAAAATAAAATAAAAAATCCGTACATTTAAATATTTATTACTATTTTATAAATTATCATTTGTATAATTTATACTTATGTATTTTGATTATTGGAAATGTAATATTTTGCATTAATCATTTAAATTTAAGTGAACTGCAAACATTACTGAAGAAAATTCTAAAATAAATAAATACAAATACATAATGAATAAATGATAATAATAAATGTTCATACTTGTGTATAGTATTATACATAATTTGCCTTTATGAATAAATAATTTTTAATAATAAAATTTTACTACCTTTAAGTTATTCTGTAAACTATACGTGAATGTATACCTACACACTACACACGTTTAAGTATACACGAATATTTTAATAAAGAAGAAATTATACTTTTTTATTTCGAAAATTAGTATACATTTATTATACATCCAAAGGCCGTATGAGATATTGTTAAACTCAAATATATGGAAATCATGAGAATATTTTCTAAAAAAATAATTTTTAATATTTTATAAAATTAATTGTTAATATTATTTTACATTTTATAATGAATAATATAAAAGCACGGAGAAAATTATTTGTTTATTCACTACGACTAAAATGCAATTTACTAGTACATAACAATAATACAATATACAATAATTACAATAATTATTAATATATTATGTAAATATTTTAATTATAATTTAATAAGGAAACATAAAAAATATATTCGTATTATAATAAAATACTTTTACAATGATGTATGTCTTTTTTTCGAGTTTGTATGTAAGTATTTTCACTACCGAAATTGAAAATAATATATGATATCAGTGCAGAATATTATCAGGATAGTACTTTATTTATAACAAGCTATATAATATCACCTAAAAGGTACGTAAATGGTAAATTTGAAAAACGTATTTAATTAAAAAAAAAAAAAAAAAAAACAGCCTCTTATTATGATTGCATTCACTGTACGAGAGATTGTTGATTTGAGATGTTATTGACGCAATTCATGAGTCATGGGAATTTATAAAAAAAGAAAATAAAATTGTTTCTTACCAATGTAGAAATGATATCTATATTATTATTTATATTAAATTCAAATAAAATTCAATGGCACCAAGCTAGGCAAAATTTGCGTGCAAGTGATTTAAAATCAATTTTTACGTTACAACTTAAGTATTAAAAAACATAAATTATTTATAGGACATGGGGAATCCGAATAAGTGTTTGAGAAGTTAAAACTAGCAGAAATTAGCTGATTGCACTCGCGCAATTAAAAATCTGAAAAGTCAAGGGATTAAAAGTAAAACACACATTTGTAAATTTTACACCGTTATATTTTTCTGCATTTATAATTTACAAAACGTACAATTTTTGTATATTAAAATCTACTATTATTGAGATATTTGAAATACACGCGACAGCGGTTATAACTTTCGATTTTATATTATTTATATACATACCTCATAAATATCATTTCGAAGGATTACGCTGTAATATAATTAAGTTTTAAATAATGCAAATATTTAAATAACAATTTTAAACCAAGTTCATTCAAATATATTTGATAATATAAATTCGTTATTCATATTTTGGTATATTTAATAAGACATTCTATGAATTAAGACTGATGTTTTAATAAACTGATGATCAAAATAAAAGTACCATATTTGAAATTTTATTACGAATGAAATATCCAAAACAACCGTTATTACACTTTTCATGTCTTTATACTCATATTTCTTAAATTATCATATATTATAACAAATAAAATACAATTTGTCAGAATTACATTTTTATTCGCAAATATTACCGTTTATCTGAAATTTATTTATACCTTAATATATACATAAATAACAACAATTCAAAATTACATTTTATTTTCAATATTCGCTTGATTAGTTTTAGTGTTTTTTACAATGAATACAATTTTTACAATTATATTTGAAGACACTTTATCTACCAGAGATATTGTATAATTACCACAAATAGTGTATACTATACAGTAGGTCAGTAGGAACTTGCATCTAGTTGGCATTCAATAGGGACATTTTTCGAATTTTTCAAATCGAGCTTATTATGCCAACGAATTAACTAACAAAATGTGACGAAAATTCGATGTAATTTACGGAAACTATAATTTTGACGAATTTGATTTGAAATATTTTACGATTCGTGAAAATTTTATTGGATGTTCACATGCGTATGTTATCTACGTAATAAAATTTTAAAATTGTTACCGAATATAACAACTATAACTCAAAACTTAGAGACTTACATTAAATAAATAGGTATACAATAAATCTTCACAAATTCATAAATTTCTAATAAAATTGAAATACGACGGACCTAGTTATAAACATATCATGATATTATACTATATATAATATTCATTTTTTATTATATGTTTTAAAATTTACGAGTACATAAGGTACATAGCACATACACAGTTTTTGGTACATTGCATATTTTATGAATAAAACGAATAATAATAATACTTTCAAATAATAATTGTAAATATACTTTTAAAATAAATATTTGCTAATTTGACATATAATTATATCAAAATGTATGACATATACCTATAACCTTATTACGTTAGAAAATGTTGTTTGAAAAATGCCGAATAATATTGAAATCGATCAATTTTATATCTGTACACTTTTATTTAAATACACGTAAAAAATGTATAATACGTAAAATTCTAAATTATTTGAATGTAAAATACCTATAAAAACATTCGTGCGAAACGGTTTGAATCTTAACCCGACGGTCGACATATTATGTCACGTTGTCACTTTTTTCTAATAGAAACACTATACGGGCCATTGTATGGTGTCAAAGAAACGAAAACTCTGTGCACATCGACTGTTATATAATTCGTAACACAAATATTTTTGTGAATTTATAATTTTATGTGTCCAATAAAATTAAAATTTTTTCGGAAAACTTCTTGTAAATTATATTTAGAATGTTTATTTTTAAACTACGGATAAATAAAACGTGCAAAACTGTGTGTAATTATTTTCGACAACGAATTGCGTTAATAACTGATTTCATCGAAAAATATATACCTACTGTTTTTGTTAACTAAACGACTGAATTTTTTTTACGGCATAATAAATAGATAATTTTATTTAATCCTTATACAAGGTCACATCTTTATTTTTTTTTTTTTTTTTTTTAGTGAGAATATATTTTATTATAGTAACTATCCATAATAATTGATTAAAAATATAACAATATTATTATATAGGAACACGATTATTGTAAAATATTGAAGAAACTCATGGGGGAATGGAAGGAGGTCTAGACCCCGTGAACCCCTGTCGGATACGACCTTGTATTCACGTATTTCACTTTAACAATACTAATAATAATAAAAAAATAATAATAATACATTACTCATTTGAATACTCTTTTGCTGTAAATATAATATATGCCCATTTCCGTATATTATAATGTTATACCTACGAGTATATTATTCCCACCGCCCACTTAAAATTACATAAGCCTTACGATTATTATCATAATAATTATTAACCTCGATCAACATGTTATTACTACAAGATCACGGATCTTCTATGGTGAATTTTGAGGTAAGGTGCATGAAAATTTCGTATATAAACCTGGCAATTGCTACGCCGAATGATCATAATCACAACACGATTTGTAGCTATAATACTACGTACAAAAGATTCTGACTGTCATTTTCAAATTTCAAATTTAACACAACTTACAAAATATTCTTCAACATGTCTCGTCTGGTAATTATACTTCAATATAATAATTTATTTTTTACGCTATATTGAAAATATAAATAATTGTGATTAAGTTTATATATTATTATTATTATTCATCATATAGGTATATTATAAAATAATTTTATATGCGTGTAGTTTATAAATATAATTTTTTTTGTCATTACTCGAATTGAGTTTTTTTTTATACCTGAAGATTTATAATAAGATTAAATCGAATAAATTTATACGCCAATAAATTTAATTTTGAAACGGAATTGAAATTTGATTTAGAAACGAGAACTCTTTATCTAAGAAAAATCATTTTATTTTATTAAAATAAATTCTCATTTCACGAAATTTTTTCTAGAATAATTTTATCATGCTTCTGTACTACTTCATTATTAATGACACCTTACATAGTCAAAAACAATTTTTATGTAATATGTGTGTTAGAGTAATAACATTTATTTATTATAAATCCACCCGAGATGATAACATTGCAATATAATATTGATTTCATATTTCAGACAATCGTATTGATTTTCGCGATGGTCGCTTGCGTCCTCGCCCTTCCGGGTCGTGGTGGTGGTGGAAACTACGGAAACGGTGGCGGTAGTAACTACGGACACGGTGGTGGAAACTACGGACACGGTGGTGGAAACTACGGACACGGTGGTGGAAACTATGGTCACGGCGGTGGAAACTACGGACACGGCGGTGGAAACTACGGACACGGCGGTGGAAACTACGGACATGGCGGTGGTAACCATGGACACGGCGGTGGAAACTACGGACATGGCGGTGGTAACCATGGACACGGTGGTGGTAACTACGGACATGGTGGAGGTAACTATGGACACGGTGGACATGGTGGACATGGTGGCCAAGGTGGTGGACACGGACACGGTGGACATTATTAAACTGAACAAGCGGCATTTAAAATAATATATATATATATCGTCATAATATATATTATATGTAATTTTGGTCAGTTATTGTTCATATTATTATTTATCATGACATTATTTATTCTTGGATACATACAAGTATTCATTCGTGGCACTAGCGCGATTATTATACAAACTGTACATAATAAATTGTATGTTTAATCTGGACAAAATAAATTTTTTACAATAAAAATAAGCTAGAAAAAATTTGTTATATTTTTTTTATATTCTATTCTATATTTCATTCCATAAAAATTAAGACTTCAAAATAAAAAAGGAACAAAATGAAAAAAGTAAATATTTTATTACGTTATTCAAAATACAGTCAATCAAATTTTCAAATATTACAGCTTAGTCGTTAGTATATATTTTCAACCATTTTAGCAAAACGAATTTTTAATCACATATCCATAGGTGTATATAATAATATACTTTCACAAATTTAATCGACTCCGTTTATAAAAAAATATCATATAAATGTCTGTAGGTCGATGCTTAAATATAATAATAATATATTGCGATCTCGAGAGCACGAAAAAAGAAAATAATAATATAAAAATATAAAAATATAAAAATATAAAAATATAAAAATATAAAAATATAAAAATATAAAAATATAAAAATATAAAAAGAAGAGCTGATAATCCTGTGGAAAAGATACAATAAGTCTAAAGAGTATTGAATTATGAATAAAATTTAAATGCAATAATAAATCATTACATTCGAAAAAAGATTTTTAGCAAAGTTCATTAGATAAAATATATATTGATTAAAATTTTTACATTCATACAGTCTCTACGTTCAATGTAAATGTCCATAAAACCCCTAAATGTGTCACCTAAATAACCATATCTGATAGTACTTCGGTCAGAATCATTTTTGAATATACCTAATGATTTATTAATGCATTCAAATTTTAATCAAAATTCAACACTATCCTCTTTATATCGGTATACATTTACACAGTAGTATCAGTTCTTCCTAAATTGATAGTTTGTTGTTAAGCTTATCGGTAACAAGTTGACAATCATGGCTACTGCTACAATTACGTCGTCCAAAATTGAAATTCTTGCAGTTATTACATTTGTATGGTTAAAAAGTTATAAACTAGTACAAATACATGGGAAGGTGTGTGAAGTTTATGGTGATAAAACAATTTCGAGATATGCAGTTGAAAAGTGGTGCAATATGTTTAAAATTGGCCGAATGGATATCAATCATGATTACCGTGCTGGGAGACCGTCCATTGGAGATATCCATTCGGCCATTTTTAAACATATTGCACCACTTTTCAACTGCGAAATTGTTTTATCACCATAAACTTCACACACCTCCGACCTCCCCATGTATTTGTACTGGTTTATAATTTTTTAACCATAAAAATCTAATAACTGCAAGAATTTCAATTTTGGACGACGTAATAGTAACAGTAGCCATGATTGTCAACTTGTTACTGATAAGCCTAACAACTAAATATCAATTTAGGAATTAATACGTTGAATGTATAATGTGTAGAGTGTTACCCCAAAATTTCAACAAAAAATATTCACTAGGACAAAAAATATGGCAAAATGCAACTTACTTTTTGATTGCCCCTCACAACAATTTGGAACTGAGTTAAATAATACACATTTGACTTTCAATAAAATTTTCAAAATTTTTGTTGATTTTATTTAACTTTATTGTAAAATATTCAGAAATAATAAGAAGGATCCATATAAATACTATAAATAATATCGATTTTATTAAAATTTCAACTTTAAACCGCTAAAAAAAATCTAATAATATCTTGTATTTCTGTTGTGATTATCTTATATAATCACAAGAGACAAGAGATATACTACGTCGACTACTTGTAAGAAATGTGTATTAAAAACTACAAAAAATAATGACATATGTACAGGTTAGGTTAAGTATTAAAGAATATTAAAATTTTGATGAAAACGATTCAATTTATTACAATAACTTAAATAATGTAAAACCTAGAGACTTGAATATTATATTGAATATTCACATAAGTACTATGTATATATAATTGTATGTGATAAAATTTTGGTATCGTTACATTAATTTTTCTAAAAAATATAGAAATTTGAATATTTCCTAATATTTTAGTTTTTATCTATATAATATTTAATAAAATGTGCAAATTTAGGTCTTAAGGTAGGAAAATTTTACTAATTAGCATGTTACCAAAATATTAGTAAAATTGAAATAAAAAGTATTTGTATGGATTATTCTTATTATATTTCAATATTTTACAATAAAAACAAATGTAAAAAAAAAACAAATTATTTAAAATTAGGTATTTTAAAATTTTATATTATCATAATTATTAATTCATTATTACTTAAATTAAATTATATTTATGATGTTCTCAATTTGAATATAAATATAAATTATAATTAAAATTAAAAATTGATAAAACAGCTATTAAAAGGTAATCAAAATATCGAATGAATAACGTAATGTTTACAATACTCAAAATCATAATACTTATATAGACATATAGTCGTATATAGTAGTATATTAGCGTTTTTGAATAAATTATATTAAAACTATTTTTATTATTTTTTTAGCTATTACAAATTATAAGTAAATATATACAAACGATAAAATGTACGCAAATATTTTAATAAATATAAATATTAATTAATTTATTTATATAAATATAAATATTTTCCTATAAATTCGAAAAATTATATAGAATCGTTATGCTTCCATTCAAGATTTATTATATTGTTAACCTTAAACGAACCTCAATAAGACGTGAATTATGGCGAATTTTTTTCTAAAAAAAAAGTTTTTAATATTTGGTGAATATTATTTATATTTTATTAAACGTCAATATCAAGGGCGTTTGCAATGATAAAATAAGACAATTTATTCACGTTTAAAACTTAAATAAATACAATTTACTGGTACATTATAATATAGTTATAAACTAACCCTAAATTATTATGTAAATATTTGAAATAAATTTAATATCTGAAGATAGATATATTATTATACACCCGTGGTGGTAGTAGATAGTAGTTATAAATTAGGTCTTAGGTATGGATAGTATTTTTCTAAACTCTCGTTTAGCGAATCGATGGGATTAAAAGATATATGTACCTACCTGTAATATTATAACTTGTAATATATTATTATGCTTCTTTTGTATTTATTAATCAAAATCCAAGTCGGATATATAAAATACTTATTAAAAAACATTACATAATTCCCAAGTATAAATTGAAAATTTTTATTATACACTTATCTTGAAACATGATAGATTTGATAGTATGTTTTTCGATTTACTCTTAATAGATGTAAATATACAATATACTATATTATAATATGGTACTCTAAAATTTAATAAAAAATTATTTTAGGAATTTCTTTGACGTTACAGTTCCAATACAATTATATATTATTTGTATATATTTGTTATATTATAGTACCTACTTGTTTCTTTGCAAATAAAAAAAAAAAAAAAAACATAACATAACACATTATTTATCTATTTCCTAAAAATAATTATGAGAATTGTTATTGTTTATAAAATATGAATTCAATATACGTATTAAATAGTATTATTTGAAACAAGTCAAACAACTTATGCCACTGGTACTTTCGGAAAGAACATTAGGAAACATGTTTAAATATAGTCAGAAAAATGACGAGCTGATACTCCTGCCGTATGGGATACAGGTGTTTAAATCATAGTGTTTAATTTTAATTAGAATTTGAATGCAATGAATAACCATTCATATGATAAACCATTGCATTCGAAAAACGATTCTGAGCGAAGTTCAGTCGGATAATGTAAGAATTGATTAAAATTTTGACATTTTTTATGAAATATTTAAAACACAAAATTTGATCACATTATATAAGAACCATAAAGATACACATATGACACATAAATAAACACACTATAAAATTTTCTAGTCTCTAACGTTTAACTTCACAATTATTCGAGTTATCGTCAAATATTGAAATCGAATTCATCGAAATTTCAGTTTACGTGAAAAATGCAGTTTTTTCGTCATTTTTTCATCGTTTTTTGACCGCATAGGGTCAATTTTGAAAAATTCGAAAAATGACCTAAATAAAGTACCAACAACATCCAATTTTCTACTGAAAACCTATACTATTCATAAATATCGGAGCATTATTTCTGGTCGAAAAAATGTCTTCATACATAAAAAAAAAAAAATAAGAAAAATCCATATAAATGCTTTAATTATTGATTTTACTGAAATTTGAATTTTAAACACCTATAACAAAAAATTGAGCATTGGGATATATTAATTAATATAATATGATGTTAGGTAATATGTAAGTATACTTCAATAATATTTTCAGACCTAAATGCCCAAAATTGCGAATTTTATCAAACATTATATACATAAATACGAGAATTTTACGAAATATTCAAAAACCTATATTTTATAGAAAAATTAAAGTAACGGTTCCAAAATTTTACCACATGTATATAGTACCTATGTGAACACCCAATAAAATTTTTAAGTTTAAGTTGAAAATTGCCCGATTTTTTTTAAAGTCTTTTTAAATTTATTTTACAATATACAGGTGTATTTATAAAACAAATTCTTGTTTTTCTCATTTATTTTTTCCATGTAAATACGAGTATATACGTAATGTTAGTATGTTACTATATGGATGGATAACATTGCAACTCATTATAAAATGATAAACAAGGAGATATACCTCCCTCATCTCCACCATATATACGCCGCTGATATCTATACCTACACTACAATTCAATCACACGTAGGCATAAAAACTTTTATTAAAACTCAAACTTATTTAAATATAAAATATAAAAACATTTGCGTAAAATCATTTAGAATAACAGAAGCCGAAATATATCATATGATAATTATTTTTAAAAGGACCACTACACGGGCATTGTAGTGTCGAAAACGGTACATCGACTTTAATATTTTGATACACGATTTCAGTAGTTATAATATGTCACATGAGGTTAAAATTCTTTCAGATAATCCTTTCGTAAAACATATTTGAAGTGTTTTATCAAAAGTTCGGATAACATTAAATCTGCGTATAATTCTTTTAAACGATGAATTACGTTGATAACTGATCACATCAATATATATATATATATATATTTTATTAATATTATTATCAACTGAATTTTTTTTCGACGTATGTAATATATATATATTTAATACTTATACAAGGTCATATCTAGATTTTTCTTCAGCGAGATTATATAATATACAGTAAATATCTACGAGTATAATAATTGATTGAAAATATAATGATATATAGTTTATCTATACGATTAATGTAAAATATTCAAGAAACTTCTAGGAGAAAGGAAGGAGGTCCAGACCCCATGAACCCCTCATAGATATGTCCTTGTATCAGCGTATATTACTATAATAATAATAATAATAATAATAATAATAATAATAATAATAATAAT
>JAIUCT010000016.1:2230963-2252332 GCA_021307375.1 Tetraneura akinire | reverse complement strand
ATTATTATTATTATTATTATTATTATTATTATTATTATTATTATTATTATTATTATTATTATTATTATTATTATTATTGTTTACTGTTTACACTGTTGCACGTATGTCGTATAGTATTATTATATAGCCAATACGATACAAATATCGTATATATTATGCAATATTGTTTTTAACTGTATTTTTTTATATTTTTTTTTAATAAAACAGGATTCCTTTTAAATTTATTTATTAATAAAATAATACGATGATAAAAACACACGTACGAATATATTACTATATAATAATAATAATAATAATAATAATAATAATAATAATAACATGTAGTCGTTTCTTCTTGCGAAGAAACTGTCACCTCGTCCCGGATAATATAACAATAATAATATTATTTTTTTGCGCCGAAGTTCAAGGTTTAGAATTATATTTTAGATCGTTTCGCGAGACTTATAATATTAATGTGTACAGTGTACACGCGCGCGACCGACTTGGGCGTACGGACCGAAAACGTGTTTTTCTTCTCGTTTTAACATAGGTACCTAATAATATTATAAATGTATATAAATTTATAATATTACATCGTATATAATAATATCTAAATATTATTATATATTATAATATATAAGTGACGTTGAATGTTTATCGAGAAGAAAAAAAAATTATAAACCATCTGGTTGGTAAAAACGCGGATAATCTAACGGGATAGCGTATTATTATAATGTTATGCACACATATAAAACGTGATAAATGTCCGGAAAAAACGCTTCACGAGACTGGTTTTATTTTATATAAAAAAAAAATAATAATAATACGTTTGTATACGGAACGAGTCTTTCGTGTAATCGAAATATCGACTACATTTTACCGTCCCAGTAGTTATCGCACGAGAATAAAAAAAAATAATACTCGTATTATATCGACGATTTCGAAATATGTTGTGACCGATCTCCTCGAATTCGAATTGCTAGCATAATAATAATTATTATGGGTATAGAGTAAATATTCGTTTTTCGAAATATTATTCGTTGCATACGGAGCGATTGAATCGCAAAAAAAAGTTGTTTCAACGACCCCAACCCGTACGAGACAGCGTAATATTATTTTATATATTTATTATTTTATATATTTATTATTATTATATTTATTATTATTATATTATTTTATATTATTCTGGGTTTCCCGTGAAATATATCCAAGAGTATAACAACTTTCTAAAAAAAATATGACTTTCTGGTTTTTTTTCCATAAACAAATTGCATTGAAATTTATTGTAACAGTTTAAATTAGCATATTATCATAATCGCATTGATACTACGTTGTTTATATAATTATTTTATTTTTTATATTAAAATTATTATTAGGTACCTATATTAATGTTAGATTTTTAAACAATTCCGTTTTCCTCTGATTTCAATTAAAAAATATGAAATGATAGGACACAAAAAAGCCTTAAAAACTATTGAAAAATATAAAAAAAACCAAAGTCTAACGCACAGATATATTATTAAAAACCTCAATTTATCAAGTCTCTTGATAACGATGAAGATTGATAATATTACTGTTGTCTTTTCGTGAACTTTTTTTATATTTTATCCGCTTATTTTGTGTTTAAATAATTATTTGTTCACATCCTTTTCATTGAAACGCCGTCAACTATACACAAACACAAAACGGATTTTAATAATTGATGATCACAATGCCGTTTTGCATATTTTAGTATAATTCTCCCTACAAAATAAAATGTTTATTCGATTTATATAAAATAAACGTTTTAATTCATCGTAAAGAAAAATACTGACAAGCACGAAGGTTGTCACCCGTCATCTCGTATCGAACACATCATATTATGCCTGATGTATTTTAATATTATGGTACACTCGCTCGTTCTGCCGTTCGTAATATTCTCGTGATGATTAAATTTAAAAGAATTATAAATCATATTATTTTTTTTTTTTTTAAATACACATTTTCAAAGTGATTTATTTTCAAAATAATATTGATTACATAGTAAGGTTAAACCTTGCAAATTATCATATAAAATGATCGTCAAAGTAATGGTATAAATTGTATAAAATTTGGATATAATTTAATTGTATGTTATAAATATTGTGACATTATTGCAATGACCAATGTCATTTAAATTTATAACAAATTTGACCTCCAGCAGTCCAGCGATATAATTAGTGAAAAGTAATTAACTAAAAATCATCAATTATTATTATAATAAATTATTGTTATTCATGTATTTTACTCTTGAATTTTTTTTTTTAATATTTTTAAGTCGTACGTATAATATTTCCTCACGTATAATATTATGTTTCTCTAAAATAATAATAATATTTTGGTTAAATCAAGACCATTGTATTATATTTAGGTAATATGAACAAGTGCATATTAAAATTCTTATAAAATTTTATTATCAATATCCATCTCTTTTATCTTTTTAATCTTTATTAATTATTTTTTATTTTTTTAGTCTCTTTTACCTATTTCAAACCAAAAATTATTGAATCAAAATGTATTGTTTAATTATTGTTCTTATAAAATAGGTACAGATTTTCAAGATTTTTTAATTTTTCAAATAAGAAGTAGTAGTTGTTTTTTTTATTTACAGTAAATGTTATTGTATGTCGTAACAGTAATATTAACTATAATCTATAAATAAACTCTTTAAAGGCTGTATGCTGTAACCATTACGTTAATAATATACGAGTAGTAAATTTTCATTCATTAAATATTAATTTACTTTTAGTGTGCAGTTCAACGAAAAACGGAAAAAAATATTATAGGTATCATGCGTGAATTTTATAATTATTTTTTTTACGATTTGACGTTATAAAAATGAAATACGTTTATCAAATTATATGTAAAAAAAAAAAAAATTATTTAATGGAATAGATGTTAAATGATGCTCGTAAGATTAAAGTGATACTTTAAATGAAATTTTCTAAATATTATTAGGTACTGGAAATTTTGTCACGACAATAATTATTATTTTTACGTGTCAAAAATTGTAACGAAGATAATCGTAATAATAATTCGTAATCAAAAAACAAAACGTATAATAAAACGTGATTAATAAACAAATATTGTAATCGCGTGTAATTCTCGAATTTTATTGACTTGGACGTATAATTCCTTGACAATATAATAATATATTATTAATTTTTCAGAGAAATAATTTCGACATCTTCCAGGTCCGTGCGAAAACGGGTAATTGTACGAAAATTCGAGAAAAATTATCACAAAAACGCGATAATATGATAATATGCAGCGTTATTGACGTTAATTCGTGTGTAATAGTTTGCGATTCGGACGTGAAGTAGACATCTAAACGAGTGATAGGAATATCGCGGGACGGACTCGATCGATTCGAAGCGGAAAAAAACTGCGTACCTCATTTTTTTAAATTACATTTTTTTTTCTTTCCGTTTTCGTATTTACCGCCATATGAATCCGAGGAATATTTACGCGTTTGTTTATGAACGTCATGACACGAAGATAAAACGAATCGTGCATATCGCGGGATGTTACGAGCTGGATTTTGGCCTCGACCGAACGCCAAGGTCCCGTCCCGAAAACCAGTTTGACTCCCGCTTTCGCACGTTTGTCGGTTCGACGCAAAATAATAATAAAAATAATATACTGGCGTCATCGGAAAACTATATTATCGTAAATTCAATACGATAATATTTTTATAACAATATTAAAAAATTATATTTTAACACTAGGATAATAATTATAATAATATTATTAATATTATATCGTTATAACTTATAATATAATATAGCAAAACAACAAACCACAACCTGGGGTGCGGTTCATCACAATAATATAATATTTTAGCTGCGGGTGCGGTGTCTTAATACGGTACCATATTCGTATCTTTCAATCGGTCGTGCGCTCGCTCGCGCCGTATTATCGTCAAATGTTAACGAACTTTATCTCGACCTCGGTCAAGTGCGCGATCGACGGAGGGGAAAAACATATTCCTCTTTAACGTATAATTTAATATAGTAGGTATGTATGGTCAAATACTCGAAGCGTTTACAAGTTTAAAATATAATACATTCTTTTTTTGACAAATTTGAAATATTTCGTTTCTGTGATTCCATTTTACTATAATATTATAATATGTAACAGTGTGGTCAGTATACGGTCTAGCTCCGATCTGGAATTTTATAAATATAACTGTTCGGATGAATTGCGATTCGAGTTTTTTAAAGTTCGCTGTTAGGGAAATAACTATGGAAATAATCTCATGATAACTATTATAATAAAGAATAAAAAAAAAAATAGAAAATTTTTAACAAATATGTTTAATATAAATATTAATTCGAATATAAGTATTATTAATGCGCTTAAATCAAAATTTATATGAGTTTACTTTTTTATAAATAAATATGCACATGACTAATAAAGTTAAAATATTTAACGTAATAATATTATTATAATTTTTCGATACAATTGTTATATTACTTTCCTCCTTTACTTTTAACTATTTCAATGTTACCAAAAACGATTTATCATAATATTTGTAATTTAAGATTTACTTTTATTATTTCATTTTAACTATTTAACAAGTTAAATATATAAAATAATATATTTTATTTTTCAAATTCGTCATACTATATGAATATTGAAGTTTATGTCTAGTTATAAACTCTTAAATTACATCTTTTATTATAAAAAATATACTAATATGATACTTTCAAATTTCAATCGATTTATCGATTATATTTTATTTTTTAAATATTATTTATTTTATAATAATTGTAAAATTCAGAGATAAAAAACGCTATTTTGATTCAAATTACAAACACATAATAGAAAAAAAATATTATGAAATCCTTCGAAAATTTATCCTTCGTTTTTAAATTTTCCGCACTCCGCACAAAGAACGAAAAATTATGTTTTTTCATCATACACATTCCGTATTGCGTTTGCGTGTAATAAATGTAAGTGAATATAAATACATAAACGTGTAATCATTGCGGCAAAAAAAAATATTAGGCGCATTAAATGACTTGAAATAATAGTGTAAAAACGAAACGTATCACCGTGAGAAATCGATTTGCTGGCGTATGATTAACCGGCAAATAAACTTATTATTTTATGAATTATATTTTTCATTTGCATAAACATAGTAATAATAATTAAACATGATAACGCAATAATTATCATTCCTGCTCGTAAAATAATAGTCGACAAAAACAAGTTTTCTGTGTTAGATTTATCGACAAGGCGTATAATAAGTATTATATAATTTATTTTATTTGTACGTCTATATACAAAGAATTGAATATAATTGTAAAATAACATTAAAGTCGGATACAAGTTTGTAAGATATTTTTATTATCTTCAAAGATGATGCGTTATAATAATGTATTTTTTATTTTTTTTATTACAACTTTACAAAAGCAAAAGAAGGGATACTGGTGTGGAAGAAATACAGGTGTAAAGAGAATAGTGTTGAATTTTGATTAAAATATGAATGTAATGATTAATCATTACATTCGTGAAAACGATTTTGACCGAAGTTCATCAGATAATATATGTACCGATTAAAATTTTTACATTTATCAGTCTCTACAATGTAAATAATTTATCATAAAATCCCTAAATGAGTCACCTAAATAGCCAAATCTGGCAGTACTTCGCTCAGAATCGTTTTTCAAATGTAATGATATATCATTGCATTCAAATTTTAATCAAAATTCAACACTAACATCTTTAAACCTGTATCCTATTCATTTCCAGTATCTCTTCCATTGATTTTTATACTTTAAAAAGATTTAAAAAAATCGTAAATGTAATAATTTACAATTAATTGGAAGTTAGTTAATTAAAATGTATTTAAGCTTCAATAAAATATTAAAAATATTTAAAAAAAATTTGGGTTTTTTATTATTTTTTATATAAAAGTATTGAGAAATAATGAAATAAAATACAAATACTTGTATGGATTTTAAGATTTTCGTTTAAACTAAAAATATATTCTCGTATGTATATTTACTTAATTTTTAAAAAAACCAAAACAATTTTTCTTTAATGTTCAATTTAAATTTTAAAACTTGTAAATAATTATAAATTTATAACCATAATAATAATTTAAATAAAACCTACATAAACGCCTTTATTTAGTTAACTATGCAATATTACATACACAGAAAAACATTTTCTTCGTTCATAATTTAACCAGGCAATATTTTATTTTAAATTTTAATTTTAAGCCTAAACCTGGTTAATACTGTGGCAGCTTACAGCAACTTTTTCAGTTGAAACATGTTGCTAATTTAAAAGTAAATACAGATATCTTTATGTTTCCAAATGTTATTGCATGTTTATGTTGCCAGCAACAAAAGTTCATACTTGTTTTGCATTTCGGTTAAATACGGCGTAACATATTCCCACCGAACAATTTAATATTGGGAACAACTATAATGACAGATCGCAGTGAGTTTACTAGTGTGGAAAAAATGTTCTTGCCACGTGTTCCAATCAATATTATCACGAAGTTCGATTTTATCGTTGTTGTGCTTATGCTATCATTAATTTATTTTAATCATTTTTTTATCATATTGTATTAAATACTAAATATACGTACTTAATTACGGGTTTTTAATAAATAATTTGGATTTCGTCATGGCTAGGACAAATGATAAAACTATATTATTTATTGAATTATATCGAGATAAAGAGTGTGTAAAATCCACGAAATTCAAGTCATAAGTGCCGTAATACAGTGCGTAATGCTTGAACAGAAATTTAATTATTAAATATGAACAGCCATATTAAAATATTCCATTATGAACACTTTTTGATAAGAAATACATGTTTACAATTGTTTCTATTTTAAATTTATTGGTATATTATGGACAGTATGTTTATAAATCTTACAGTTTATTTCAAGCCTTAAAAACAATTTTACATTATTTTAGATTCTGAACGAAGCGAATAATGAAGATGTGTGTCTTTTTTTTATGTCTGAAGACAAATTTTCTATTCGAAATAATGCTCTGATTTTCATGAATAACATATGTTTCTGGTTGGAAAGTGAATGTAGTTGGCATTATATATTGGTTATTATTTGAATTTCCAAAAAATTTCTGAAAATTGGCTCTATGTGATAGGAACAAAAAATGACGAAAATCGGCATTTTTCATGAAAAAAGAAAATGTTGACGTATTTGATTTCAATATTTCGCGGTAAGGATAATTCAGGACATTTTGAAATTAGAGACTTGAAAATATTATTGGGTGTTCACATATGTACAATATATGTACATATATACATGTGATAAAAATTTGGTACCGTTACGTTAGTTTTTCTACAAAATTTAGAACTTTGAATATTACATAAATTCTCATTATTATGTTTATAATGTTTGATAATACTGGTAATTTTGGGTTTTAAGGTCTGAAAATTTTACTGAAGTATACTCACATATCACTTAATAACATACTAAAATATTAGAAAAATCCCATGTCTCAAATTTTTTTTATAACTGTTTAAGGTTAATATTTTTAGTTTAACCTAAAATCTTTGAATCCATACAAGTATTCTACATATTATTTCTTAATACTTTTACAATAAAAAATAATAAAGAAACACAAAAATTTAATTAAAGATTACGTGTATATCGGTTAACATATTTCCTGAATATTGAAAAAATATTAAGTATAACTATTATTTCATAGATGTTTTAAGTTTAAATTTGAGTAAAATCAATATTTAAAATATTATTTATATGGATTCTTATTACTCGTATAATTTCAATATTTTACAATAATGTTAAATAAAATTGAAAAAATTATTTTTAAAAATTTTGAAAATTTATTAAAACTCAAATGAATTTTATTTAACTCATTTCCAATCAACTGTGAATTATTACATTTACGATTTTTTTTATAAGCTCTTTAAATTATAAAGATCATGGGAAGGGATACTGGTGTGATTGGGATACAGGTGTAAAGAGAATAGTGTTGAATTTTGATTAACATTTGAATGCAATGATAAATCATTACTTTCGAAAAATGATTCTGAACAAAGTACTGTCAGATTTGGGTATGTAGGTGACTTATTTAGGGATTTTATAATATATTATATTCATATTGAACGTAGACTGATAAATGTAAAAAATTTAGTCAGTACATATATTATCTGATGTATTTCGCTCAAAATCGTTTTTCGAATGAAATTATTTATAATTGTATTCAAATGTTAATTAAAATTCAACACTATCCTCTTTTAACTTGTATCCCTTCGACCCATCCACACCACTACACCAGTATCTCTTCCCTTTTTTTCTATTTAAATATTAAAAACGTATTTTAATTCATTAATTATAATACAATTAAAAATGACTCTTTATACATTTTCTTAATTTAATTATTATATTAATCTAATTAATATACACTGAAATCGGTTATTATTTTTTTTATATTAATACACTCGCTTGATGATGTATGCGAATTCTTGTAAATTTCATATTTTCCTAGGTGAGCATTTTTGTTTTATTTTAAAATTAAAAGATTATAAGATTTTGTCATGTCAATTATATTTATAAATTCGACAATTTTCCGATTTTAATTATGTACTATTTAAGTACTATTAAGTAATTATTTTTACTTGTTCATATACATACAACTTAACATTAAAATCATTTAATATGAAATTATATTACATTATAAAAATTTTCTCCAGCCTGAGGTTGCTTAAAATCTATAGATTATATTATATAATCGTTTCTAGAATGCAATGATTGTAAAAAATTAACGATGTGTGCGAAACTGCGAAATGATGATAGTACGAAATTTTGGATGCCATACGATTGAGCACGGTACGTTTTTTTACCTGCTTTTTGACCTTACGATTGAGCACGTTCAATATTTAAAAATATTTTTGAAATATTGAAAACGTTGCCAAACTTCTTTCGTTTCGAAAAGATATACTCATATAGTACAATTTTCTATCTAGATATTTTAACACTATATCTATATGTTATGTTATATACATATTATAAACAATATATTAACAAGTTAATATTAATTTCCGATAAATCGTTCTTTTTAAGTGGAAGAGACGCTCGCTACGCCTGCCGGCTTCGCTCACTTCCTCAAGCGCCGCTTTGCGACACTTTTCGTGCCAAGGGACTAAAGCATACCTACCTAATACCTACCAATTGAACGGATACTGGTGCGGATAGGCAGTGATTTTGTGTGACCTAAAACCTCGCTTCGCGAGACCTTTGTATTTTTGAACTAACCAATGAAAATTTTTAATTTTATTTAATTTTATTATATTTAATTTTTTTTTATAAACTACGACTTTATTTTTTTTTATTTATATTATTATTACACGCAAAATAAATATGGCAACGCCGCACAAGAAATAGTGCTCAATCGTGTTGTTTTTCGGGTGCAGGTAGCTAGTCATTGTTAACAATAGTGTGTGCTCAATCGTACACAAAAAAGGTCCAATCGTGCTCAATCGTATTCTGACCGAAATTTTTAGATTGCGTCAAAAATTACTCTTTTCGAGGACCGAAGAGATAAAAGACATAATCTCTATAACGTTGAATTTTAACTCGTATAATTGTGAAAATGGCATTAGAAATAAAATAAAAAAATCTAATTTTATTCTAACATCAGCTATCATATAAACTCAATTTGTAATTTGTATAATAGTATAATATTATGTTGTTTGTTTGTTACAATTCAGAAGTTTTAATTAAACGTAAATCATTGACTGGTTCAAAACATTAAAAGTAATAAAATTATTATTTTATTTTTAGTTAAAATGCATTATATAATTTATGAAAAATGTTAATGGCGTATTAATAAATTATATTCAATTGCACAATTATTGCCTATTTGTATATAAATCTAGTTAGACATTGATACTTATGGTGATATGTCGAGTTACATTCAAATTTAAAATTAATATTTATTTTTCTATAATATTGATTAAATAATCAATATTTATCGAAACGTGATATTCCCTGTACCCTAAATGCCCTAAATGTTCCATTAACACTTTTTGCCAAAACGTACTATTTTCCATAATAAAATAAAATGTTTGACTCAATGTTATATCAAAATATTCCATTGCCATTTGTTTTCCAAAAACTCAATATCGCTAATCGTGTACTATTAATCATAATATTATAAATATGAATGAAACAAATAATTATTTTTCAAAAAGTAATTTATTATTTAGTATCACTTAATAGTAAATTGTTTTCCTGTGTTCCAGAAAATTTGATTTTTGGGAATAGTGCGTTTTAGAATACCACCTTTTACAAATTAGTTTTTATATTATTTAATATAACATTTAAAATTATATAATATTATATTTATGTAAAAAATATCCATGAATTCTCCCATGTACCTATATTGTCTATACGTTACGCCGTTATAATCATACTGTTGAAAAACCAAATTTTGTTAATATATTATTATTCCTAATTTCCTAATAAATGTTTTTTAATTCTAATTTTTTTTAATAATAATGATAGAGAATAATATTATAGTAGGAAAGTATTTTAATAAGAATAGTAAATTTTGAAAAAAATTGTTCAATCTAATTTATATTTTTAGATTCTGAGCGCAGCGAAGAATGTATTGGTTTTACAATGTTTGATTTTTTTTTTTTTTTATCCTGAAAACACTTTTACCATCAGAAATAATGCTCCGATTTTACGAAAAGCATGTGTTTCCGATTGACAAGTGGATGTAGTTGGTACTTAATTCAGATTATTTTCCGAATTTCTCAAAATTGACCCTTAGCGGTAAAAAAAATTTAATATATAAATATGTGTAATAAAATTTTGCGTTTTAAATATTTAATAAAAAAATGTCAAAATTAATCAATACCTACATTACATGACTGAACTTCGCTCAGAATCATTTTTTCGAATGCAATGGTTTATCATTGCATTCAAATTCTAATTAAAATCAAATATATGATTTGTATACCTGCAGCAGGAGTATCAGCTCGTCTTTTTTTCATTTAATTTTTATTTTTGTTCATAATTATTTTGAATTCAATAACAGTAAATTCAAATTATTTTCAATACTAAAGCGTTAATTTGAGGAATTGTCTAGTTTATCATAAAATAATTTTTAGCTGATTGGATTTGATCATACAATAGACATTAGACATTATTATTTATATATAACATTTTTTAATTAAAAAAATTACACCGTCTTAAATCAAACATACAGCAAATTATGATTTCATTTTAACAAAAATAAATAAATAAGTCTTAAAATGAAGATCACGTTTATAACAAAAAAAAAAAAAAAAAAATATGTGAAAAAAATTATAATATGTTTACAAAAACTTACATTTAAATAAATAAAATTATGAATTTTAACATTTTCAATGTACAAATAATGATTGAGTCCTCGGATGGACATATATTATGAAATTATTATAATTATTTTTATTTTACATACCTACAAAATAGTATATATTAAAAAATAAAAATATAAAAATAAAAATGAAATGTATTTCACGATGAATAATGTACTTACAATAATATATTATATTTTTACCTGATATACTCGTAAAATAATACGTTAACAATAAATTTATTAATAATGACCAGTTTGTACAGGAAAATAATAATTTTAAGAAAAAAAAAAAATTATAAATGGTCAACAACACGACCTTACGATTGAAAAGTGGATTATATTATTAAACACATTAAAACCGAGTGGTAACTATAAATTTTTTTCTTACATATTTTTACAAACAAAAAAAAAAACTGTTGGACAGCGGCCACTACGATTCGGTATAAACTGCGTTTATTTGGAAAATTGCATTTTCGTCGTATAACGAACCCAACGAAGCGGACATATCCTTGAACACTATGTTATTGGCGTCGTTGTAAACTATGATCGGCTGTGTCTGGGACGATTGGAAGGGCACCGCCCCTGGAGGATTCTCGTCAGTCGAAACCGCCGGAACTGTTCCGGCAGCTCCAGTAGCGACGACCTCAGGTTTCCTGTCCAGGTCTGCGTAGTACTGATGCGCGTGCTGGTGGTGATGCGAGTGGTGTTGATTCTGGTGCTGATGGTCATGCCTTAGGTAATTGTTACTAGCTAAAAACTTGGTGTAACAGTTTGTCTGATGATAGCAACAACCATGACTGTAGTAATTGTTGTGGTGGTGTTGACCGCATTGCACTTGTTGATTGGTGCACTGTTGGTTGTTGCAACCACTGTTGCCGCTGTTGTTATTGTAATAACATTGGTACGCTGCCATGCAATTATGGGAGTTTGCTTGTGCAGTTGTCGTCCCGTCGGCAGCGTTATTGCTGTTGCTATTGTTACCATCGATTTCACTGTCGGTCTTCTGAGGTCTCTGCGAGTACGCAGACTCTTGGTTGTCAGAATTATTACTCTTGTTTTTATTGTTGTTGTTATTGTTGTTGTTATTACTACTAATGTTATTAACATTGTTGTTGGAATTGTAATAACTACTCACGTCATTGATTTCGTGCTCTTGGAATGGTTGATTGTTGCTGTTCTGATAATGATGCGATGATACACTATTGTTTTTCATTTGGTATTGCATCAAGTTGTTCTGTTGTCTAAAGTTCGTGTAGTTATGATTGTAGTTTACGAAGTCTTGGTTAGACGAATACGAATATCGTCCACCGTTTTGCCTCTGTGGCATGACCGACCCGCCATTCATGTTGGTGTAGTTACCGTCGGTGTTGTTGAATAACGTTTCCGAATTTCCTTGATACGTCCGGAAATTTTGATACTGAGGATTGTACGTCGTTGACCTGGGTATATTTTGGTTTTGCCCGTACCAATTGACTGGTAAACTATTACTGCGCATATTCCGTAAACTATTCGTGGCCACCACTTTTGGTGGCTCGTTGACCACAGTGCCAGGAACAGGTTCAGCAACCGGAGTAACAGTTACAGGGTTTTCCAAACCTGATTGCAAGTCAGCTACATTAACGATTGGCGGTTCGGGCAATATTGGCGAAGCTATCGCGGGGATTTGTTCCAAAGCGGATTCAGTCAATTCATCGATGGTCTTCTCTGCATCGAACGCATCGAGATCGTAGTTATCGATTTTTTCACTTATCTATAGAAAAAAATAATAACAATAGTTCAACATATTATTTATTTCGTTGTTATATTTTAAAAGTTTGACTCACCATATCTTTTATTACGTCGTCAAAATCATCCGGTAGTACCATTTTACTTTCTAACGATTCGCCTTCGCCTACCTCATCGAGATTAATATTCAAATTTGGATGGTGCACAGTACTGGTTTGATGCGTTTGTGGTTTGGATATTTTAGCATCTTCTTGCAACGGTATACATTCTTCGTTCTCGGAAAATGCCTAAAAACCAATGTAAAATATAAAAAAAATTATTAGGAAATAATATTAGGAAATTATATATTATTAATTTACGTCTTCCATCGAACTTACATCGAGATCATGTCCTATGTTTGCCTGACTAGGTGAAAAATCAACGCAAATCGGATCGTACAAGGACGAAGCATTGCTTAACCTATGATGTTCGGAAGGTACCTAAAATAATAAATTATTTAATAAAAAAATAATGTATTATAGAACAGATAACAAAAAAAAATCGGGTGTTACACATACTTGACTATTCCGACGACTGTAGTCAGATTTCATGCTCCAATAGTTACTGAATGTGCTTTCTCTTCGCATAGTGTCTTGGTTGGACACCATTTTCATGTTGGTCAGTTGTTTGTTTAACTCGTGGATACCTGGACTTAATTCCGGCAGCGGTAACAATTCACCGGCTACAGCCTGCTTTAATCCAGCATGCGGCGCAAATCGTCGCATCCTTCGAATCATCGGAGCCACAGTACCTATGCCGATATCAGGCATGAAATCGAACAACTGCAAATTTTAAACGTGGCATATTATTAAATATCATTAACGATTTTTAAATATTTAACATACACCCTACTAATGCTATTAGTAAACGTGAGAAATACTTACATCGGCTTCTTGTCCGTCGTCCCCCCAATTATCATCCAAAGCGTCTGCACTGTGATTACTGTCATCGATCGGTTCGTCATGAAACATTCTACCGCTGTATGGAACACTCATAGGGCTGGGTTCTTGGCCAGGAGAATTCGTTTCCTGTGGGAGTGAAAAAATAAAATAAAATTATAAATATATTCAATTTCAAACCCAAATTATTTTAAATTGGATTTATTTTCAGAACACGTACTTCAGATTTTATGCTCGGACTAGATACACTGACGGTTTTGGCACTCATCGGCATTTCATCGCTTCGGTATGGCGACGCATCATCGGCACCTGCACCATTTCCACCTCCACCACCACTACCACCACCGCCACCGCTTCCGCCATTTCCTCCTCCGTTATTATCACCGTTGCCTTTATGTCGTTTGTGTGCATAAAAGTCAGCCCCATGGACCGTCTTGACATGTTTACGCAATGAACTGGGATCCGTATAACGTTTCGTACAACCCGGAGCTTTACATATATATGGTTTCTAAAAATAGATAGTTCCATACATTAGAATAAAATTCTACAACGAATAACGAAATTCCAATAATAACTACTGTTATACCTGTTCAACATTCCTGACTGATTGCATATATAAATCAAGTATAAATAATATTAAACAGATTTCAGTATTTTTACATAAACGCATTATTAATAAATAATTTTATTATTATTAATATACGAGTACATAAAATGTTTATAACCCTTTCGACAAAAAATTCTCACTCACAATATTCTAAATCGTTGAGAGTAAAGTTTAATGATCCAATATTAAACAAGACACTTGTTATGACTTCTTCGTTCGGTATAATAATAAAACCCTAATCTAATATAAGTAGAAAATAATGATAATACTACTTTTAGATATGTTTTAAAATATGAATTTTACATGCGATGTATTATTATCGACGATTAATGTATAATATAAATAAGAAAATAATAGCAATATAATAACAATGGTTTAGATAAAATTATATATAACTGTATAAACATGGGCAGTCCTTTCATATTTTGTAAGGAAAGTGTTGATGTATTATAATATGAAACAACATTATGCTAAGCATCTAATCTTTGAATATTCGACGTAAATAATATTAGCAAGTATTAAAAATTGGCAATATTTTATTACCTCGCTGGAATGAGTGCGGTTTTGATGTTTCGCTCTGTCTGAAGCGTTGCTAAAAGCCTTACTACAACCAGGATGTTCGCAGGTATAAGGCTTTTCGCCGGTATGAGATCTGAGATGAGTTTTTAGGTTTTCCAACCTTGAGTAAGCTTTGGTGCAATTTTCAAACTATAACATAAATATATAAAATATAATAGTTTTTTTTATACATATAACATATATCATAAAAAAAGATCGATATTTTTAAAGGCGATCTAAAGTTCAAATTATTAACAATTTTTCAACAGAACTAAATTTTTATTTTACAAGACGAATCAATTACCGTGCATTTGTGAGGTTTCTCTCCGGTATGCCTCCGCATGTGCACTACTAGCATATATTGGGCTTTGAATGGCTTCTCGTCTCTAGAACAATCCTGCCACTGACATACAAATGACTTTTTGTTCGCCTGAATGTGATCATTAACTATGTGCTGCAAAACACGAGAATAATATAATGATTTATTTTGTTGTATTAGATATAGTCATCACTCATCATAATATTGTATAATGGAAAAACGATAGGCGTATCAGTACATTTGTATTCATGCGGTGTCGTTGTTCTGTTATAATGTTATATAATTGTTGTGCGGCTGTCAGTGGACAACGGTGAAAATTAATTTGCTCCGAGCAATTAAATATTTTAATGATTCCCTCCCGTGTGTGTATTGTGTAAATTATTTTAACGTCATTGTTATTGTATACGAAAAATGAAATTAACTAATTAGTAGTAATGAAACGATATTGATCGCACATACCTGCACCAATACGGCCTGAGTCTGGAATTCCAAATTACAATGTTTCCAATGACAGTTGGTCTCGATGAAATCCGGTTCACCTTTGAGGTCGCTAATGGATTCCGGAGAATTTTGTTTCAAGTCTTCCGGCGGCTTTTGCGACGGTTTTTTCGAACTTGATACGGATTTCGATTTCGATCGTTCCTGCTTGGTCGTATGCTTGCACATGTCACTAGCCAGCATCTACAAATATGAAAAAAAAATAATAATTCTAACGTCACTGATAATCAATTGAAAATTTTATCTATATAGTGAATTATTATTCGTATATTATTGCAAGTTAAAAATCAACTTGAAACCAGTTAGAAATTTATATTTCATAAAAATATTGATTAATCCGTCGTAAGACGAACTACTTTTGTTGACTCATTTACGCGCACGGGGTAATTTTAATTTATTAATTTCAAAAACTGCTTTCATTTCACTGGCAGTTGTATAATGTTCTTCTTCAAATTCATCTAAATAATGTTGTATACGTCGAATTTTCAGTTCATCCATTTCAATTATTTATTAAAATTAACAAAAAAAAGAAGCGAATGTATAAAACATTTCCAAACACTGACGTTGGTCACTTTGCAACACCCTAGCACATTAAAACGTACGCAATTAAATTGAAACCTGTTATAATATATTTATTATTATATTACTAGAGGCCAATATTATACAAAAAAAATTATAAATATAATTAATTACTGAACTACGTAAAATAATAACATTATTGGAGTTATTATTTACCCCGTACGCGCAACGACGGGTAAATTTTGATTTTATAAGACATTTTTTTTCATATTTTTTATTTCCATTAGTGAACAATTTGAATTTTGGTGTCCATGTTGTCATAGTCATTGATATCGTTTCGTCAAATAAATTGTGTCGTTTAAAAATATTTGCCAAATATATAAACATATTTCATTGTTAAATGAAATAAAAACACCTTTATAGAAATTTTGGTAAAATTTTAAACATGGTATAATGAATTAATAAGTAAAAAAGTATTTGTCGTTAGGTTGTTCGTATTGTTTATTTAAAACGTAAACCATTTTATATTCGTCGTAGACAACTTTATAGTGAAATCAATCGGACTCACATGAGAAGTGTCGTGCGGGGGTGGCACAGCCGTTGGCAACATGTGCAGGTTGTACGAGGCATGGTGCGCAGAGGTTGGTACGACAGTCGGGTTGTGCCATGGCAAGTGTAGACCGCCGGCCGATCGAAGGAGTTGTTGCACCTGCGGCGATATGACGGACGGATGTTGCATGGTGAACGCCAGCGGGTTCAAGTGTCCGTAAGAGCCGGACGTACTTGAACTCCGGGAACACGAGGCTCCGTAAGCCGCGGCTGCTGAGTACAGCGCAGTCGGTGACGACCGAATCCGGCCATGGAGCTCCAAGTCCGGGGACGGTGACACGGACAGCGCCCGTTTCTTGCCCTGGCGCGCAAAGCTCTGAGCCAACGGGCTGCACAAACCCGAACCTATAAGAAAATGTAATTACGTGCGATTAGATTAATTTGAAATATATATAATTCGTGTAATAATAATTAATTTAAATTGCAATTATGGTTAAAGTCATGATAGTATAACTATATGGGTTAGTTTAACCACACTGCATATCACTTTAAACGTTTAATATCAATATACCTAAACCACATTTATACCTGATGAGGAATAACCAGAATCTTGTAGTTCTCCTTATTTGTTGAAGTACCATTATACCACTTAATACCACTTATATAGATTTTTTTACTCAAAGTATCATCGTTAAAAATAAGATTGAAAATTTTCACTTAATTACGTACTTACATATTTTATTAGACATATTGTTAAATATAATAATAATAATTTGACTTACTCAGAGAACCAACTGTCGCGAACGATGAACAGATATCCATACAGTTGAAACGGAGCGGATGGGGGAAATCGGCAGGAAGGGGGTGCGGATGGTGTGGCGGCAGGACGCCACCCGCCCCCCTCCGCGAAATCAAGTCACCTGATCCTCCGATGCCACAACTGCCGACCAAGCTGTAAACAAGCAAAATACAGTGTCTATTAATACTCAAATACATACACACATAAATTATCACCAGACTATATATATAAAACGGTACTATATAATATAATATATACGAATTGACTTCCGTCTAGAATATAAACAGATTTCGCGCCGAAAGAAACCGTAAATAATATATTATTTCACGAGCCAGCAGGACCCTTGAACTACGGTAATTTACGATTGTACGCTCGTATATGTTTAGACCAGAAGGATAGTTAATAAACTATACCGATCGGAAAACAGTAACCAACTTTAGCTCGGTGAAGGGAGAAACGTTGAATTACGTTAAAATCTTTGTTAAATAATATTATAAATTATTATAGAATTAACACGATAATAAAAACAATTATTACTATAAGGTTTGTTTCTAAATTTACGTATAATTTTTGAGAATACTACTATTGCTGAAGCTTATATTTTGTTTCTTATCACCATTTTGTACATCACATTATCACCATTTATTATCGTTATTCGTTATTCGTTAATCGACGGCTGAAATTGGTTAGAAAATGCTGCCAACGTCAGAGAAAATAAATATTCGTGTAGAAATAATAACACCACGTTATATTATTATATACTTATATTTTATAGGTTATATCTATACTCGTCGACTTCGATAATGAAACGACTCATTCTATGTACAGAGATATATATTTAGATAATAATACATTAATACATACGTATGTAACGCGTAGTGCATCGTGTAATATGTACATATTTTATTATAATAATATACACAATGCGCGTGTTTCATTATTTTGTCATTGTTCTTTCCGAATAAAGAAACGTATGTCCGATCGAGATTAAAACTACACGGCGGAGTAATTAATTTTTAGTCATAAATAACAAAAGTAAAGCCGTGTAAAAACGAGGCCGTAAACCCCGAGTGACACGAAAGAACGCAGATTATTTTATTGGATCACGATGGTCGCCAAACGATATCACGCATTCTATTTACATGTGTGTGTACAGACCAGTTACATATTGTATGTTGTGTTTGTAAGACATTTTTAACATAAGTCCTATCGTATAGATGGAATTTCTTTTTTTTTTACCAATTTAACGTAAATCCACGTAAATTTAAAGACCACATATAAAATTATAGTGTAAGAGAACTTCTATTAAAATAAAAAGAGAAAAAATATGAAAAATATTTCGATAATTTCTCGTCGTTGTCAAATCCGTTGGAAAATCCTCGACAATCGACACCACACATGAATTCATTTATAACTCTCAAACTATTTTTCAAATTTACCGGGGAGCAAAGTAGTTAGGAAAATGACCGAGGATGGCATATTTTTTGGCCGCTATATTTTAACAGAATTATTATGTTTACGCTAGTTCAATTTAAAACGATATAACGTCGAGGATATGTCAATTTTTTCCGTTTTTTTAAAATCTAAATCAAATTATATAATTAATATGTAGCTCTATATAACGATTTGACGTACTCGCAACACATCACACACCAATCGTTTCACACATGCGTTTCGTTCTTACGATAGAACGATACTACAAGCTCTCTGTCGGCCGGAAATTCCAATCGGTACTATAGAAATATGGGTCGAATACGATATGAACCGTACTGATGTCGCGGACGATTCGTAAAGGTCATCCGGCCTCGTCACATAGCGTATTACATAATATAATGCGTTTAAGTAAAGATTTGTAAAAAATTAAAACGTATATACACGCGTCGCTACTAAGAAACGAACGTACCATATTATTATTATTATTATTATTATTGTACTTTTATATTATATACATAAAGGCGACAAACAGTTGTTTTGTGTCAATCGCATGTATAACAGACAGAGTGAGAGGAGGAGAAGAAAAAAAAAACGTGTTGGTCGCTTAACGAATCGTGTCGGGAGATGCGTTGACGAGAGCCGGGGTCTGAGCGAAACGAAGATGAGACGCGGCGGCGTAAAAATTCCTGGACTAGTCGGCGTCGGTAGTGGTAGTGTGTAACGCGCATAACTTGTCCTTTTGGAAAGAAGAGTTTTATTTTAACGACGATAGGCCATGTGCTAGTACGAGCCGCCGCCTCAATGATTTACGACACTATTTTCAGATGTCGGCGTATAATAATAATATACGCGCGTTGTGGAATCACACTCGTACAAACGCACACGTCTTATTGGCATCCTGTGAACTATTTCCGGGGGAAGGGCTGAGAATAGGAAGCTCTTTCGTCGTAATAATAATAATAATAATAATAATAATAATAATAGTATTAATAATAATAATAAACACGTTACCAACCTCGGTAAGTATGGATAATATTATATAAAACGCGTATGTAACGCGCGTGAAACAACTTTGTCATATTAATTAGAAGAAATGACACCCGCGCGCATTCCCGAATCCTAGGACGCGCTGCTGTTATTGTATTCAAAACTTGTGTACGAAGGGAAATCGTGTTTCGACCGAATTGTGGTCGAACGCAATACGAGTAATTAAATATTTCGGTAACCTCGGTATTATAATCGTTGTAAATAAAAAAAAGTCCGTTCCTGCGTTGATCCCGACCACGAATACATACTCGACCGTAATAATTATAAATATTGTATTAATTAATATGTTCGCTATAATCATGTTACGACTTTAAGACAACCGTCCTGTAGGAGGTGCGGTGTGTTAGACAAAACGGGATACCGGCAGGAAATTAATATCGGTCGTTCTACAAAAATGTAAACGAACAAAATTCAACCTATAGTAACACGTTAAATCGTTCGCGAAATACAATTATTGTACACCCAATTTTATACCGAACAATATTATCGTGCCGCGAGTCCACGAAATAATATATTATTATCGATAAAATCACTAATTATAACGTACGTAATTTTTTTGTTTAAAAAAAAATTTCCCCATTAGCGGTTACTCACTTGCCGTGAGGTTAAAATTCTGGTTTATTTGCATTTTTCTGACTTAGTTACACATCGTCTTATTAGGGACGAACATCACAAAAAAAAAACGCCGTTATTATCGACGGTCGTTTATATATTAAACGATAATATATTATTGATTATTACATTATTCCTGTGGCAAAAATGTCTATGGCTATTAAATATTGGTAATTGCTCAATCCCAACTCATACCGCCCGGACACCGGATTTAATCATTCAATTATAATAATTTTCTACAATTCGTGACCGGTCCAGACAAACCAAACGCTTTTTATTATTATTTAATGCCGACGTACAAAATTCAAACACTACGTATAATAATAATGACTGTCTTGTATAATTTTTTATTTTTTTTTATTTTTATTATTATTATTATTATTATTATTATTATTATTATTATTATTATT
>JAIUCT010000016.1:2197447-2230953 GCA_021307375.1 Tetraneura akinire | reverse complement strand
TTATTATTATTATTATTATTATTATTATTATTATTATTATTATTATTATTATTATTATTATTATTATTATTTTATTATTATTATTAAGAAATATAAATGAACAGTTATTATTTCTCCATATCTTTCTTTCTCTTTCTCTTTTCAGTCTCGGATCGTATACAACTTTTTTACATGATATATTAATATACTTATTATCGTATACAGCCCCATATGTTAATTATATTAGTATGTCTTGTGAAGTAGATACCTGTATGCATACTAAACGTAAGTGTTAGGAGCCAGAATGACTGTAAATCAATAATCGAATGATAATTATTAAGTTTAATTTTGGACTAAAAACAAATAGGGGGAAAAATAAAAAATGCGTCGATACTTATTATGCATATTATACACTTGTAATTTGATTATAATATTCTTCCGACAATCGGTTCTAAACGATATTTTGGTTGGATTGCAGATGAACAGTTTTTATTATTAATAAAATAAAAATAAAAAATAATAATAATAATAATATAATGCCTGTGAGGCAGAGGAATGTGACTGGACGTGAATTTCTCAGAACCAAACAGCAGGAGTCATTGAATAATTCTAACGTTATTCTCTACGTCCTTTATTTTATTTTTTCTCAAGTTCCCCACACTACATCACTACCGTGCCGACAGTAGTTGGTGCTCAAAAAATGCGGGCGGATAATATCGTCGGCACCAAACACGTGATTATTATCATTATTATTATTATTATATCTTCAGCTCCCTTCAGAGGGGTCTCGTATTATAACGTCGTATTGTGTGCGACCCCGCAAATTATTATTATTTTTTTTAAAGGCATTTGGGATGACGTGACAGTCGGGTGTACGAGTTCGAACGCGTACAATCACGACACGAAGACGCGAGAATTTTTACACCTCGAAGTTTTATTTATTTTTTTTAATTTCTATATTTTTTCTCCCCGTCAGACGGCGGTGACGCGAAGATTAAACGTGATTCGATTACGAGTCGGTTTTCGATGCGATATCAATTCTGACGGGCGCCAACGCTGACATTGGGCTGCTTCCAAAAGTCGTTTCACGTATATACGCGCGCCAAATAATAATTATCGCGTCGGTTTATTCGGGTCGACGAAGACAAATTTTATCATCCCAAATAGGAAGCTTAAAAATAACTGGATGGCTACGTGTACACGCTCGTCTCTCAGCAGCCATATAATATGATGTGTGCGGCAGGAATATATATATAAAAAAAAAAAAAAAAACGTTCAACGTGTATAAAAGTCTACAACGGAACGAAATGTATATAAATAAACTCATCGCGAACGAGTTATTATAGAAAATCTATATTACAGTGGCTAAAGTATATTATAATATGTATCTCATCGGTCTAAACAATTATTATTTAAACTAGTCGATTGGTCGCCGTTTAGTCCATATTGAAGTCGATAGTCAAATTATTACTTCTTTGGTACTACCATAAAATATTATTATATCATTATCTATGGTTCAGTTCTCTTATCAATTGTTATCGTTATCACGAGAGTGAAAATATAAACATTGACGTCGTCGGATCAAAAAAAAAAAAATAAAAAAAAATAATACGATAACGATACATCACTTTAACCGGACGACAATTAAATTTTTCTTTTCCGTTGCATCAAACGAAATTGCTACGAATTTATGTCTTTATTGTTAACACGTAATAAAATATACGCCTTTTGGTGTACACGCCAAAACTCAATCGGTTAGTACCTAGTTAGAGTCACCGACAAATATGATTTATTTTTACGCTGACGCCTACTGTTTATTACTCGTATAACGCTATAATTTTTATCGTCCGGCCAGTCCATTTTTGACGAAAAAACTGACCGAATTCTTATACGACTATTGTCGTCGAAACCGCTCGCGGGCTATATAATAATAAGTATTTGTTTTCTTCGATCCTGTTCATCCTCTAAAATCTATAACATATTTCGCATACAATATATCTTTCGATCTCCTGCTGCTCAACGATCCCGTAACCACTCTGCGGGTAAGCGACTTTTGCGGATAAACCGCAGCAGCAGTAAAAATGTGATATTATACCATTTAACGACGTAATGATGTTTTATAAGAAAAACGTAAAAAATTCGAAATATTTATAATAACTTACAAACCTGCGTCATGCTGTGGATATATATATTATATTATATAATAGCGGCTTCTAATAACGGGCGATTTTCAGCGTGAACGGTGGACCGAACTTGCAGCGCGCGACAATTGCAACGACCGCGGTATAATGTAGAGACGCGCGAGACAGAAACGGAAACGCGTACATCGCACCACAAAACCAAACCGTCGACTGAAAGGCGGTTGCGCGCGCGCGGTCATGCCGCAACCGCGACGGACCACCCAAGTGTGTGCGGTTCGACCACGACCAGAGTGAGACGGATAACGCGTGTCGTGCGTACGATATGTACATGTATAATATATGTTGTGTGACGTCACGAAGACACGATCAACGCAGGTATATACGATATAATATATAAATGCCATATTATAAAATCTCTCTCTCTCTCTCTCTGCTCATTCTCCAACACAATCGCCGTATATACGCTCTGTGTTTTGTTATTATTTTTTATTAAAAAAAAAAAAGAAAAGAAAAGAAAAGAAAAAAAAGCGTATTATAATAACGTGTATAATATAATATACCTATATAATGTACTACTCGCAGGTATAACAACAACATATTATATATTAATATATTATATACATACGAAGCGCGTGTGTGAGACCGGAGGAAATGAAATTATCAACACGGACGAACCAATCGAGAACAGGATCGACGGGCGCGCGAGACGTGATATCGTTATTTTATATTATATTTTCATTATTTTATACGTGCGTCGTATCCGTAGACTTATATTATGTCTATGGTCGTATCGTCGTACCGCGCGTTAACCGCGACCGCGGTATATGCACCGCGGGAAGATTAGAAAGCATATTATCCCGAGTATTTTCTATTTTAGACGACCGTTGATTTCAAAATAATAACACGCAGCAAACTCGCGATACAGGAACGCGAATCAACATTAAACGGTCAATCGACCGTTTTGCAATTTTCGCGCAAGTCCAGTTTTTCCGTACGTCCGTTGCGTTTTTTGGAACGATTCTTTTTCATTTCCACCCCATCATATCATAATAATAATATTGTGTTTCGTATATATATATATATATATAATGTGCGAACGAGAACACGGTTGTATATCACGCGTGGTACCTATCCTGTAATACATATCGTACAAAATAACGATCCGGAGGCCGTCGAATGAGGGGGACGGGCTCAACACGCCGCCGCGGACCGCATCCGCACGGCGGTCGCGCCCTCCGCGAGATAGCTTAGACGCGCGACCGCGGTCCAAGTCTACTCCGCCATCGCAGCTTCCACCACAGGTACCATGGTTACCGCGATTCACAACGAGTTGTTATTACACGCGTGCATGCCGCGAGGCCTCGAGTTCGAGACTATAATATAGGATCGTGTTTTTTTCTATATATACACAATTTTCACGGAGGGCAAAATGAAGGGAAAAACAAAAATGAGTCGCGTAGGCGTTTTTCCTTCGTCGAAGAGGTGTTATTTGTTCGAGTTCGTATACGGCCACTATACATAGGTATGTTATAATATCATATTTTATAATATTATTATCGTTGTATACGCATGAGTATAAGAACAGACGAAGAGAAACGTATATTATTACAGATATATTCTGTAGGTCCGAGATGAATCGGTCAAATTTAAGAAAAACTTTATAATATAACGGTGAATATATATAATATAATATCGCATGATGGTATTATGATATTATTATTATTATTTACGACGAAGACGAAGAAAAAGAGCATCATGTGGGCATATATGTAGTACGTACGGACACGATATTATATCCTATATTCTCGAACATAATATAATATAAAATATATACGCATTGGTACAACTACGTGCGATGATTTACAACTGGTCGGGCGATTTATCACCGACGCCGAGCGCGCATGGATGATAATAATAATATTATACCGCGGTATTGGTATCTATTATATTATATTATATTTTATAGCTGCACAACGGCGCGTGTACCTCTGTATATTATATAATAGGTTAATACATATACAACGTATACGTACGCTATATGTATGCGGTATATTACATTTTTTTCTAGGGAAATGTCAAAGCGAACACGACGGGAAAAAACTGCGAGCTCTATATAATAATACGCGTCGCGCATGTCTCTGCGGCCTAACGTAATTTACAATATTATTATATATAATATAATATACTCGAATGGGAATATCAACGTAATAATATTATTATATTATTTTATTCTCTCCGTTCCTATATATAATAAATATATACCATACATTTTAATATTTTATATACCTGGTAACTGGTAAGTTTATTATATTATATATTATACCTATGGTATGGTCGGCGGTGGCGGTGTAACGCTGATGATGAATAATGGAAGCACATAAGTCACAATAATATACGGCGTACGTCGTATGTTTAAACACACAATACGACGCGCGTATTATATCGTATTATTACATACACGCGCGTCTACTAGGTACTATAAGTATATTATAATACTACTATCGCTTATAATATCATTATACGTGCGATCGTCAATTCGGAATTTCATAATATAATAAATATACAATACGAGTAAATTGCGGCCGAATAACGGCTAATATGAGTATAATATTATAATAATAATAATAAAAAAAAACTTAAAAACCCCTTAATTGTGGGGTTGTAATGTGTTAAAAAACACATAATTGAGTTGAGCGAATTCAATATCGACATTAAAATAACACATTACTATATATTATTTTATTTGCATTCGCTTCGTATATTATATGTACCTATATAATATATTTACATTATATAAATAACGATAATTACTTTTAATTGAATTTGCTGACGCGCCCATATATAATATATAGGTAAAAACATATCGATTTAACGATAACATTATAATTTTTTACGACGATTTGCGAAAATTTACATATTATTATTATAATTTTTTAAAAAATTTAAACGTAAACGATATAACGAAAACAGTGAAATTTATCGATTTCGTACATTATATTATATTATCATATAATAATAGAGTATGCTCAATTCGTTTTTATTGTTTTTTTTTTTTTTTTTTTTATAATAATGTGATGAAATAATGACGTTTTATATGCGCCTCTTCTCTGATGGTTAAAAATCGAACGATCGTGCTCGCCATAATAATTATTTACTTATTATATTCGTACGTGACACGACTTAATTAACACCGAGCCACCGTACGGATACTAAACCACCTTGTTATTATTATTGAGGCCCATTGTCGTAAAATGATGATCGGTTAAACTGCGACAAAAGGATAAAAATAATAGTGAAAAAACGTTTATAATATAATAATACTAAATAACAATAAATGAAGACAAAAAATAAATATATTATATGAAAAAAAAAAAACGTTCTACTCGATTTCCATTCGCGTTAATAACGACAATATATTATAAATATGCCGATATGCTTATATTATGGAATTTATATCAAAATAATAAACTTTTAAATTCATTGAAAAATTCAAATTTAATGTATCTATAACGATCCCGTCCGAAACGAATGTCAAACGTTTTCTGCAAACATGGTATATGCGCGACCGTTAAAGTCTTTCGTTCGATCTGAACCCGAGGAGCGTCGGACCGTATTTATTATAATAATATTATTGATATAATAATAAATACGACTTATAAGTTTTCATGCGAGTTGTTTGTTATTTCGAATATTAATATTATATTATTCTATAATAATTTATAATACGTGGAGTCGGTTACATAATATACGGATTTAATAATAATTTATTATATTTTACCGAACGGCAAAACAATAATAATATTATTATTATTGTCAACGCGGTTAACCGCTCAATATATAATATTATAACGATATTGTTACAAATAATATATACATAATATTAAATTATAATAATTATTATACATGCTTTAAACGCAAACCGTGTCTGAACTGCTACTTTTGTGCTTGTGACAAAGCCGCCGCCGACGTTTCAATGCGTATACATACACATATAACGCGTATTTATTATTTATAATATTATGTAAATTGCTTTATTATTTTCTTGCGGTGTATACGCAACGACGGCAGTCGTAGCCCATAATGACAATAATAATAATAATAATAATAATAATAATAATAATAATAATAATTATATATGTGTATAACATAATAAATATACCTACATAGCGAGACGCGATAATTTACATAATATTATTTCAACGAGTTTAGCTCGAGCCCAAAACTAATTTCTACCGAACGCGCATTATATACGATTACATATGAATAATGAATATAATATATTACGAATACGATAATATTATTATTATTATTATTATTATTATTATTATAAATTCTCGTTTCCGTTTGTATTATAATATAAATATATTTATTATCCGTCCGAAACATTCAAATCAGTTCTACTATTGTCATGCGCGCGATTATATTATATATAAATATATTATAATAATATTATTTTACGTCGTGTTATTATATTTTAAATATATTATAACGACCGTGTTTAAAAAAGACGACGTTGAAAACGAAAAACGTGTCTATACTCTCATCTGCACTCACACTCGCGCGCGCCAGACGCACACTCGCGTCTACGACGAGTATATTGTATATTTTATATATTATAATTACAAGACGACTCTGTTACCCATATACGTTATTTATTATTATATATTATGGCGAGAAAAAAGTTAATTTATAATATAATGTTGATATTTAAATCCGAATAACGTTTTAACCGTGGCGAACCGTGATTATCGTTTTACTCCCTCTTCTTCTTCTTCTTCTTCTTCAAATAAAGTCATTTTTTCTTTTATTTCACACTTTCGCCTTCTGCGTATAAATATACACATGATATATTGTAATAACATAATTATTATATTTTCGTTCGTAATAGAACAATTATAATTATTATCGTGGATAAACGGCACGGTATTTAATTATATACCCGCGAGAAAACCAGTTCCGTAATAGGTAGGTATAATTAAAAAAAAAAAAAAAAATGTAAATAAAGAATAAAAGAAAGGATTGTAATCGGCTTGTTTTCTTTTGACAAATATATCACTACCATAATTAAAATTGTATTTTTTAATCGAGTTAATATACTTGTAATCTGTATATATAAATATAATATTTTTTATTTTTTATACGCGAAACCGTCTATATTATTGGAAAAAAACTGTATGGATTCAAACTGAATATTGCAATATTCAAACGATTATAATATAAACTCGCGGTGTCGATGGCATAGCTCGGACGAAGAACGCACATTTTTCCCGCGAGAGTAAACGAATTGTGGGTATAATATTATATGCAGTGTAGTATGTATTTTATGTATATAATATAATATATATTGTGGGCGTACATAACATATATACAAAGTATATGCCTGCTATATTATAACGTCGTGTACACGTACAAATGAAGCGATCATCGTATTATTATTTTTATGACAGGTGGCGCGTTACATCATGCGCACGCATCACGAGAAAAGGGTTTCCTCTGCGGCGATATAATAATGATAATATTATTATCACATGACCGAAAGTCAAAATTATTTTTATATAATAATAATATATTACACGAGTACGGGATTTCATTGTTTTCCAAACTGCCCGGGTAAATGCCCAATATTTATCGGATATACCTAAACGTACAATAAATCGTAAAAATATTTGTTATCTTTTTCTATAAAAAAAAAAATACAAAAAAAAATAAAAAAAAAAAACACCTTAATTGCAGGAATATATATTTAGTCAATCCAATGAATTATTTGTATGTTATAAAAACAAAATCGAATGATTAATTAATAAAATTAGATTTCAAGTAAATAAATTATTAATTTGATATTATATAATGAATACATATCCAAAATATTTGCCTACCCGTAAGTATAAATCTAATCTATATAGAGTTATACCGATATTTTAGTACAAGGGTAAAGGTAATTGAAAAATAATTCCAAAAATATATATAGGTAATCTTGTCGTTTTTTTAAGTATATATTTATCTCGCAGGCAATGAATCTCTATACTATGCAATACTTATTAAATAATAATAATATTTTATTTTAGTATTTAATAATACTTATTCAAATTATGCGACACATATCAATGCTTATAATATAATAAATTGCCCAACAATTATATATTATATTTTGACGGTTATACCTATTAATTTATTTTTATAAAAGTAAAATACATCAAAAAAAAAAAAAAATGGCTGCAAAACGTTAGACAATAATTTTATACTTAATTAATTATATTTACTAACATTTTTCTAGATTTGTATAAAATTCCAGTCTAAACTGTGAATTTTCGGCCAACATTTTATTATTATATCTATAATATAATATAGTCGTGTGGTGTCGCATGCATATATGATATAGACTTTTATAATATTATATATTGTATATTATACGTTATGTTATTATTATTATTATCATTATCATTATTATTATTTTTATAACATAATGGGCAATGGTCATTGTTACGATGTGCGCGTCCTGAATAACGCGAAGGACGACCACGACCACGATGACAGCGGTACGAGCAACGCGCGTGTGTGTCGTTCACGTGCACCTCGTATATATAATATATATATATAGAATATAAGGTATATATTATATTATATGTAAATATAATAATATAAATCCCCACGATTGTGTGCGCGCCCGAGACCAGATTCAGTTGTTATTTATTATATAAAGTCGTTTGTGTGCGCGTACGGTTTTTTTTTTTTTTTTTTTTTTTTATCTTCTGCCGTATAATAATACTTCTCTCCAGTCATTTCCCCCTTGTATGTGTGTGTATTATTACTGGCCTCTCGTTGGCATTCAACTGCTGTTACTGATTGTGAGAGTGTATATTATGATTATTATGTGTACAGAGTGCGCGTAATAACAACAAAAATAATAATAATTATATCAGAGATCAGAAGACGATTACGATTCTGCACCGAGACCGTATACCTATACGTCATTTTATTCTTGCGTTATTGTCATAATAATAATTATACGTATCACGACGTTCTTCTACCCTTTATGTCCGTGTCCCACTCACGATGAGCGTTATCAAAAATATACATTATATAATATATTATAGATACCTAATATAGTACAACGAGAAATTCACTCGTTTGGATCATATCATAAACATTATGTTTTCCACGAAACGTATATTATAATAATATCATATTCGTTGTAACATCGTTGTTAGTAGTTTCTATTTTAATTTTATTATTTTTTCTGTTAAAAAAATAAATAAATAACATAATAATATATTTGATATGATAAAAGTTTACGTTTTTATTATTATTATTATTAAAATAGAAAATTTTACGACAAATAAAAGCAATCATTTGAAAACATTTCTTAAAATAATATTATGTAATATATAATTTGACTTTAAAAATTCTGAAATTACTTTAAAACATTAAAGAATAAGTTACACGAAACAAATAATATGATGTATTCAGAATGTATCTAGATCTGTTCATGTCTTATAACTTAAAGTTTTTAAGAACCTAAATAAACGAAAAAAGGAAGGGAAAATGCACTTTATATTCCAATATTATGAGCTGAATTTATAATTTAAGCTATAACCAATTTTTAACCTGACCAAAGTCGACAAAGTATTTAACTTATTTATACAATATAAACACGTTCGATGTATGTGTAATACGCGATTTTTTTTTCCTTGTGGTCAAAGTCAGTCGATATCCACTCCTTCCCATACCCGGCACCGTCACTGACGAAGTGACGAGAATCGCGTCCGTGTATATTATTATATTATATAGTTATCGTTCATCTATATAATATACCCGTAGTACACACTGCATAATATATATTACCTATATGTATAAATAGTTACGAGCACGAGAGAATTAAATTATTGTCACGTCTGAGAGACGATATTCGCGCCCGCGGAGATATTTAGCACGTGTCTGCGAGCCGGATCGAATGCGTGCGCGCGCTGATAACCGAGTGAGTGAGCACCACATACCTGTATTATTACTCGTATATATTATTATTATTATTATTATATTATACGTATGGTTCATCGATAAGCGCGCTTATATATCCAGAGAATACATACAATAATACAATATTATATTATTATGGTTATTATATTATATTTTATACCTATATAGCTGGGTTTATACTGATTGTGACGACGAGTCGACGACTGCAATCCCTATGGCAGGGTCACCGTCACAATGGGTACCCACACCGAAAGGACGTCGTATATTATTATTATATTATATTGTTCGCAGTCGTGTACGCGTATATAATATTGTGTGTGTATGGCCAAAGACCTGTGCGCGCGGTATAAGAGAGCAGTGCACACGACTGGCAGAAAGAAGGAAGAAAAAAAATATATACAACTACAATGGAAAACACAAAAGGTAGATGTTTACGGTACCGGTTCTTTTTTCTTCTTCTTCTGCTCTTTCCAAGAGTTTCATCCTTGACTAAATGTTTTTAACAAATTTTTCGGGGTATTTCTCCGATGCGTGTATATATACCGCGACGATGAAAAGGATTCCGGTCGAACAATAATCGTTTTAAATTTTCGTAGACGTGCCTACTTATAGGTACATATAATATATATATATATATATATGTACGTATATGTCGTATATTATGTATTATATGCACGAGACCTGCTACAATAATCGTACTTGACCATCGGAGGACCAACAGAAGGAAATAAGTAAATAACCACATGAACCGCAATGTCTGCATTGCATACATAGGTAAAATATTATATATTATTATTATTATGGATGAACGTCGACGTGAATTTAGGGATTTAGGGAAAAAATCTACAAAAAAATGTATTTATTTATAATTATTAGTCTTGTCGTGTTTTAGTATTTATTTCTAGGAAAGTTCCATTGTATATACAATAACATTTTAATAATGTAATATAATAATAATGATAACAAAAGTGTTGTGGATATGAATAATAAAAAATGTTAATATTACAAATTGATGGCCAAATATTATATTATTTTAGTAATAATAATTATTTAGTTCTCTCTTCTTTATAGCGTTATTTGGGAAATTTTTATGCTCAAGCATATTTTTTATATTATTATATAATTAATATATCATATATGCATAATATATTAACCAATTTAAATTTAAATACCATCATAAAAAAAACACGACAAAATACTCAACACTTATTACTTAAGACGTTGCACCATTCCGTATACGGTTAAATATTTGAATTTTCCGCGCAGACAGGTGTCTGTTGGAATCGAACCACGTGCGCGATGATTTTCGACTTTTTATTTATTGTTTTCTCTGATCGTTTTTCTCATAGGAATCGAGAAGCGATGGAATAATCATAATAATCATTATCACGATTTAGCGTGAAACCGAAATCTGCTTCTGTATATATACATAATATAATAATAGACTTATATAGATGGTAACCCGGTGTGAACGCAGCCCCGTTTGGTCGATTACCTGTCGCCGTATAAAAGCATGGGGAACTATCTACAGGATATAATATAATCTTATAAACATGTGTATGTATATATATATAAATTACAATGCTCGTCTACACTCGTACACACACCGTACTGTTGCGTGTGCCGTGAAGACTGGTAAACGAATCTATCGGCCATAAAATACGTGTTATTATTATGGTAAGGTTAACAAAAAAAAAAAAAAAAATAATAATAATAAATAAAATAAAAATAAAGAACGGAAGAATAATAAATGGAATTTAATTCGTTCCGATTAGTGGAGACGGGGACTATGCGAATATAAGAATATACGATTTTTTTTATTAATTTTTTTTTTTTTAGTCGCGTCTCGTTTCGATTGAGCTTTCCGCCACAAAACGGCCGCTAAAAATATACAATATTATATTATATACTTATTACAAAATAAAAAACAATAATAATAATAACGGGCAGAAGAAAAAAATTATTGTAAAAAAAAAAAATACTTCCAGAGTCTACAGGTTTCGGACGTCGGATAAGCGCACAAAACTGGTTCCTAATAAATCTGTCAAACTCCGTAATAACATTTAGCTCGTGTTTCAGTTCTTATTTGGAACCCGTTTATTTATTTATTATTTTCCCGTATAATAATGTACGCGCGTGTGTGCGTGTATGTTTTTTCACGGACGGACAATGCACAAAGACCTATTAGCAAGCTTATTATTATTATTATTGTCTCTGTTGGTTTTTTTCCCTGCGCCTCTCTGCTGACCCGTTTCGGACGACACGATGGAATGCGCCGCGTAGAATCGTCATCGGTCGGGAAGACTTTATAAAAATAATAATAACGTAATATTACATGAACAGACTTCCGAACATAATATAATAATGTAACACAGGGGATAAGTTAATAATATGAAATATTATACCTAATAAAGAAACGTTTTAATTTATTTATAATTCGTTTTATTTAAAATAAAATATAGAGTTCGTACGACGTGAAACACAATGATAGTTTACCTCTATAAATATCGCGCTGATGATGGAAATATTTACGATTTTCGACGTTCGGGTTAGAAGAGAAATTATATAATTATTGAGGTATATAATAGGGTCGAAAATTATTTCTGTCGGTCAGATTTTCGGATATTGAACATTTCCCAAAAATCTAAACATTTTAATTTTACCTGTCGGAGTGTCGGCATTCTATACACAAATATTTGTAAGTACGAGTACCTAATGTTGATTCGAGTAAAATATTTTGTACGATTGAAAAATACGAAAACCATTAGGTTATCTTATAAATAATTATTTGCCGTTTCATGTTTTTTACATAGCGTTTACACTTTACGATTGTGAAAATTAGACTTTAACGCGGGTACATGTTAGTTACGAGATTAATTTTTCCTGAAATAAAATACTTATATACACGATTATACTCATAACACATTAATATTGTTTGCGTATCTATAAGATAATATTATAGTCATTCGTATCTACTTGTATTATATTCATAAGTTTTATTTTTTGTCTTCGGGAAATGTCGAAACGTCCATATTATGATATACCTACCTAACTATAGTGGAAGTCATATACGACTTCAAAATTGTTTTCAGCAACTATTTTTTGTAGGTACATACGAGTATACAGTCGGATAATCGCGTTGACCATCGTCATATGTAATTACTATCTGCAGTTGTTATTCGCCGCGCGTCCATCACTTCTCTGATGTCGGATGCTGTTAACAACGATGTGCTCGCGGCTTATTAATATATACTAGTATATAATATATATATCATATTATGATATTTTGTTTGAGATTTCTCACCACCGCAACCACCTCGGTCAAGGGCACGAAAAAAATAATAATAATAATAATAACGATAATAATAACATTACGTGTCGAAATGTATACATCTGTGGGGCGTGGTCAGACAACAATAAATAATATTTCATCAATCCGTCCGCGGGGGCCGCCGAGCCCAATTAAATGCACGTGTGCACGTTTCCCGCCGCCGCCGTTGGCCAATTAAGACGATCGCACGCGGTATATACCTACCCACCTAAAATATACCATATGTACCTATACCCAGGTACATAATATGTATATTATAATATCTCTCTTGGGTAGATTAGAATAAAAATATTATATATGATGTGGATATTCATGTTTACGATAATATAATATATTATAATAACGCGATGTTATCGCACGACAAAAATCTGATTTAAAGGCGAGACGGGGAAGGAAAATTCCGAAATCCCGCACTGGGACGATCGGAATTATTGTATATCTATACGGTTAAACCGATGAGATTTAAATATATTATTCCGACCGAACGTATATATTATATAATATACGATTTTTCAATATATTATCGTTACAATATAATATAATATACGTACATCGTATACATAATATAAGAGAAAATAGTGTTTTATTATTTGGCACTACCTGTATAAAACTATAAAACGAATTAAAAGTGTGGTATAATTTTAGGCGTTTCTATATTATTATTAATATGTTATTGGAAAATTTTTCGAAACGTATATAAACACAATGTGTACATAAAAATTGTATATAGGTACATATTATATTTTGAAAATAATATACAAATATAATAATCTAATCTATATGCGCGCGACGACCTATTGGTTTCATTATTATAAACGAGCCAATTAGCCGAATCCGGTTCTCTCCTTCCGTCCGTCTGCCCCAAGTATAAACACAATTCGCGCGGTCCCTGAGTATATAATAATAATAATGATAATAATAATGATAATAATAATAATAAATACATATAATGATGATAATATAATACTATCGTGTTGGAAACTAGTTTTTTTTATTTCGCCGCACAATTTAATATATTATATATATATCGTTTTTATGACTTTATTTCGGAATTGGCCTCCGGTACACATACATACACACATAATAATATACGGATTAGCCGTTTTGTGTTTAGAGGGGCCGTGATTTAACGCGTTTTTCGAGCCGGCCGGTCGGCGATTGTGAGGCGTGCACGCATTTATAATATGCCGCGCGCCGCAACGCCGTCGGCTGCGGGGAAATAAGTAATTATGTTTTTCCCGAAGTTTTCGGGCCGGATAAAATACGGTTAAAAAACAAACTGGTTTTGATATATTTATTTTTTTTTTTTCGGCGGTATATCCTATATATCGTTTCCATCTCGATAGAGTAACAAACGCTTTTTTTCCATGGGATGCTCAATACACACATACACGTACACCTATAATAATATTATAAGTATGTATATATATATTATAGCTCTCGAAATATATGTTTTGACGGTATAATAATATTCGGTCGGACCGCCTATTTTCCGTCCCCGCACACCAACCGCGACGGACGACCAACGACCAAATCGTATAACCGAATAGGTATTATTACGCTTATAGTGGGTATAGATTATAATTTTATATCGTAATATCGTATACATACGGTGAAAATTTGATTTATCGAGAAAATCAAAATTAAAAAAAAAAAAAAATTTAAAAAAAAAATTATTATTTTGTTGTTTTATACCGCATTGTACCTACATATTATACAGCGCGGTCGTGGTGTATATACGTTTTTATTTATACTATAATAATATAATGTATTATAATACAATATTACAATGTGTAATATGTAGGTAATAGGTACATCATGTTTCGAAGGAAAACAATAATATAATAATATTAAACGCGCGGGAGTGAATTCGAATATTGTATAATATTATATTTTTTATATGTAACGTAAAAGAATTTTAGCTATTTTCCAACCGTCCGCAATAGTACCTAATAATACGTAATAATATTATAATAATAATACGTTAATTCGTACACCGACTTTTCGGTCTAATTTCGTATGTATATGTATATACACAGCGGGATAACGTCCTCATTGCTTTCAATTGAGGGTCCATTTAGTATAATTGAAATTAATAAAGACTTAGTATATGAACGTGATTTGTCTTTTGTCTGCGTATATAATATTATGTATTATAATATTATATAATAATGTAATGGGCACGATGTAGACGGCGTCGTCATATATAACAGTAATTAACGACAATTATTATTATTATTATTATTATTATCGACGAAAACGATGTGATGTATACGCGCACATAATATTATACATAAACCGTCGATCATAATAATTATAATATAAATATACGCGGACGCGCTGTGCCATCATCAGTGTAATAAGACCCGAGTGTGTAACAATTTACATATAGTCAGTTGTCGTCCCCGCGTATATGGCATAATATAATCACGTATATTATAATATTATACGTAGTGATTCGATAGGTATTTCGGTACAGATTTTAGTATAATTATAACAAAAAAAAAAAAAAAAAAATGTATAATATATAATAAAAATAACAAGTGTCTATAAATATATGCACAATTTTCTATATACGAGTCGTATTATATATAATATAATATGTGTGTATAATAATATATTGTCTAAAAGAAATCGCACAATATATAGAAAAAAATTAATTATAATATAAGAAATCGACAAGTAAATTATAAAATGAAATCGTCCTGTATAATGTATATTATAGACGACGTACGTCTCAGGGACGAACGGGTTAATGACCTCGGTTATACCGAATCTGTCGGAACTGTCGTTTATTTGATTTATACGTACGAATCGTTAATAATAATCGCAGAGAGAGAGAGAGAGAGAGAGAGATGAAACGAACGAGTATCCGTTTTTTTTTTATTTTTATCTAAACGAAAAAACCAAGTCTAACAAAATAAAAATTTGAAAATTATAATATATCGAAACAGGTATCCTTCCTATCTATATATTCCATACGGTATAGTATATTATTAGGTATATTATACAGTCAAGAGTCAACTACTTACTGCATTGAAACATATTATTATATAATATAGAATAATAATAATAATAATAATAATAATAATATAATAACAACGTATTGATGTCGCGTTCACAGGATACGATTTTTTTCCCTTAAGGATAATAATATAATATTATCGCATGCGACTCGACGATAAAGGACCTTCTTTATATAATATAATACACGCGCGTCATTTATAGTAAAACACGATATTATAATATAATATATACCTATGTGCAAACGGACTCCATCCGTCGCAGCTTCTTATCGTCTATAGGGAATAAAAATAATACACCTCTGCAAATTCTTGTTACAGGCTTCACTGTGTGGTGTGTAGTGTATACACAGCAACAGGTTCACATCACACGGTACTGTACAATCGAAGGCGAAAAAAAAAAATAAAAAAAAAAATGCCGACAGAATTAAATATGATGATATTATACATTATATTATATTATATACGATTACGTTATTAAAAAACACACGTTCCAGCGTATTATAATAATATAATATTATCGCGAGTTTTTTTTTTTTGTCACTCTCTTCTCTCGACAAATTTTTTTTTTTTCACAAAATCAAATAATAAGTTCGCTATAATATACACGTATTATAACTATCCCGTTCGCATACATATTATTATTATTATTTTAACCTTTAACGTCGTCTTCGAATATTATTAACCGTATAACTCTCCGAATGTCGTGGAAACTGGCATACGATATTACGATAGAATATAATAGTATAAATATTGTGTACGATAATGTTTATAATATGCGACAATTATAATATATAACGATGTATATTACGACGCGTGAGATAACGAGAAAACGATAGAAGGAAACGGGTTAAAAAAATATAAAAAAATAAATAAATAAATAAAAATAGCAATTATCGCGACGCCGCGCGCGTTTTTCCCATGGAATTAACGCACGTTATTATATATGACTATTATAAGCGATAATTTATATAGAGAGGGCAGAAAAAAAACCGTAAGCTGATAGTTTTTGTTTGAAGAAAGAGTGCATCACATATTATTATCAATATAACGCGGTCGTGATATTAAACATACACTGGATTTATCTTTTGTCATTTCTATATTATAACGTATAGTCTTGTATATTATAACATACTCGCGCGAAATAATATATTATAGTTTAATAGTTTATAATATCGTGTATTACTATTATTTTTTTTTCTTTCATATAACAAATACCATTCGGTCTGTCGTAATATGTACGTACACCATATACAATAAATAAATACTTATATATATATATATATAATAATGTAATATAGTTATACGAGCCTGTATGTGAGTATATATACGAATATAGCTGTGTATGTTATACGCGGCAACAGCATTCCTGTACCGTGTCTTCTCCGCAGAGGCGTGAATTCTTCTTTTGAAAACACGCTCGTTTTATGCCCCGCGTGTATATTATGTTATATAAGTACGTACGTATTATACGACGTATAAAAGTGCCATGCACAACTACCACGACGACTGTTACAAGAATAATAATAATAATAATAATGTAATATACCTAGGTATAATAGTTACGAATAATTATACCTAGGTATATACGAGTATACGCGTCATATTATAATAATAATATAATATATATTATAATAACACGTCAAACGCCGTTTGAACGAACGGCCTTATTTCGAAACGAAAACGAGTTTATTATAATAATATAATAATATTATAGGTACTAACGAGACACAATAATAATATTATGATATTAAATATAAATCCAAACGAAAAAAAAAAAAAATAAACAACGTTTATACATATTTTATGAATTGAATCCGATATAAACGGGTCTTATATATTTATCCATTGGAAAATTCGCCAAGTTATAACGTTACAAATTTACAATATAATATTATATGCAAGGTATTTACATTCAACGCGTATAAGAGACAAAATGAAAACGACAGTAATTCAATTTTTCATCAAAAATATCGTAATGCAAACGACGCGTTTTATTATTATCATGTTATAAAAAAAAAAAAAAAAACGGTGCTCGACTTTATTCGCCAGAGGAAAAGAAAAAACGACGGGCCGAGAAACGCGTATAATATTGTATAACTCAGCGTTTATTATAATATTATCATTTAATTACATTCGACTGGCAATTTTTTATTTAACTCGTTAACGTCCAAAGATATTGCAAATATAATAATTTTAAATTTTATCGCCATGGATTTCCTCTTCCCCACTTTTCCGTTCTCGGTAAAAGTAAATAACGTGGTCGTGGATAATATAATATTTTAATACGCGTGTGCATGGGAACCGTTTACGATCCGACCCCATCAGCGTTTTGACACCTATATATTAAGTTAAGTGTAATAATAATAATAATAATAATAATAATAATAATAATATTTTTATTATTATTATTATATTCTTATTCTCTTCGTTTTTCTTTCTCTCGTTCTTTTCCTCGTACGACGATTATATTATTATTATTATTTTTATTATTATATTTATTATCGTATACGCCCGCGTTTATTATATTATTTTTTGCAAAGTCGCCTTTTCACGGACAGGTCAATGGAATTTCGAAGATTACACTATACCTATATTATTATTTATGTTTGAAAGACGCCGTTTTTCACACCGTTTTCGTCGTTTGTTCTTTCCCCTCCGATGACCACCGCCCGAAGGCTCCAAATGAATTTTATCGTTTCGAAAACCGTACTTATTTTATTATATAATATATATTATACCCATGTATAATGTACACAATAATATCATAATGCTCGTTTCACCTGTTAATACATAAATATATAACGCGACGTTTTATTATTATATTATTGCCGCGCGTTAATTTACAACCTACTGCAGCGACGCGGTTACTGGTTTTTTTCCACTTATATATTCTTTCCTGCATCCCATTTTATTTTATTTTCCCCGTGTCAACACCCCAAATACGTTCGTATAACGTAGATTTATACCGCGGTCGTGATATAACCGTATACGACTTTACGAGACCAATATAACGCAATATATACATATATATATTATATTAAATACTATCGTTGTAACGTTAAAATTTTCTATAACCGAGTATAAATTACGACGCGTTAAAAACGGACGTCCATTAAATTATCATTATATTATAATATTGCTATACAAATGTCCGTTTGGACTGAATGAAAAAATATTCGTAAAATCGCGAAATTTGTGCTAGTATGCAGACTGTATTAAATTGTAATTAAATGTATTAATTATATTTATCATTATCAGACTTCTTTTTTGTCGTCCTTGTAATATTTAAAACAGAATCTAAAATATAATATGATAATTGTTATATATTACAATTACTCATGTAAAACTGACAAGTTATTTCAATTACCGCCATGGATAAATAAAATTTTATTTTTATAAAAAATAATTTAAGAATACACTTTTTATAAGATATTGTAAAAAAAAAAAATGTTCGGAATTGTAATTACGAACGCATTTACAAGATACAACTAATATTATTAGCAAGTAATATTATAATATCTAGTCTAATAAAATAATATTGTATCTTATCTATTTATGGGTATGATATAATGTCATTGGTAGTTATAAAATGAACGAGAATTCTAGATCAAGTATGTTTGGACGAACGCAATAATAATTATTTCACGAATAGACCATCGAAATAGGTACCATCGCTTCGACTAGGTAGACTGAACGTACTATATTAGATTCGCGTCGCGAACCTAGGATGAAAAAAAGACGTCTAATTGACTAATTCCTATCCGCCCTTAATACAGCGTGATTATAATATAACATAATATAACACCGTGATAATCGTATTATTACATGAGTATTATTTTCCTTGGAAAACGGGTAAATATTTTTATTTACGTTAATATTATAATAATATTATAATATATTGTAATAACTTACTAATACCTTAAGTATACCTACAACATATATCGCGGGAACGAATCTATTATTTATACAAGGCTAATCGTCATTTTGTCAAATTTCTTTCGGTTGTCGGACGAATAAAAATAAAAAATTTTATATTTATTCATTTATTTTTTTTTTTTTTTTTTTTGTAAGTATAATATTATACACGGTCGTACTACTCGAAAACGAATAATCGTTCTTCGATAAGCGTGAGTATACACATTCGATTGGCAACGCTGTAATTGTATATGTCTCGGCATGAGGCATTATAATATGTATATATCATTATTATTATTACGATGCGGCCAAAATGGGGGAGGAGAAAGGTAGTTACAGTTCCTTCGTTACAGTTTGTGTGCGCATGTGTGTGTAACGGTCGACGACGACAACAATGTTATAATAATAATAATAATAATAATAATAATAATATTTTATTGTGTTTCGCGCGTATCCAAACTCATTGTCGAATAGCAGGTGTCAACGGTTTACGGTAATATATTAATATTATTACAATATAGTTACCACGTTCTTGTGGTATAAACCATTATCTAAAATATTAATCAGAACAAATTTTTATTAAATTAGAAACGTATATTAATTATTATCGTCTGCGCAACGTTGCGTTCTTTCGGTTACATCACCTCCTACACGGCTATATAATCGCAATGATCATAATATTATAGTACTATATTTTTAACCATCACGTGTTGGACAGATACTAATTTTGATTTTTTTTTTTTTAACGTTATAGGGGTCCCAATGTCCCATCATTATTGTATTCTATGTTATATTCGTTATCCGTTACCGGATGCATGGCTGCCATATTCAATATGGGCAAAATTTACGAAATATTTGCGTAAAACGATAAAAAAACGTTCGGAATAAAAAAACGCGAATCCTTTTACCCTTATATTGTAAAAGCATATACTCGTATATATATATATATATATATACTTAATTATATACTTCCGTGTGTATTTCAGACGTTCCCAAACTATGGGTCGCCATACTCAAATGTGGATCATGAATACTCGGAATACAATTGCTTTTTTTTTTTTAAGAAAATAATATCCTTTTAATATGAAATTAAAAAAAAAATTATTTTAAAACATTCATATTATGTAAAACGTTGACAATGTATAAAATAAAATATGATCATGTTGTTACCTGTGCGGTATCGGCTGGTGGAAAGCGCCCATGCCGGAAGTGGACGGGCTGGACGTGGCCGGCGGTATCAGGCTCGGGTTCCATATGCACGAACCCCTGGTGTCCGGCGGCGGCGGCGGAGCCGCGGCGGCCGACAGCGGGAACTGCAGGGACAGCCCGACCGAGTAGTCGAACGGATTGGGATACAGCATGCTGGTCTCCTTGCAGTCAGGCATGACGACGCCGGAACGGGCCGCAACCGCGGCGGTTGTACTGTCGTGAGTGCGACGGACGGCGCCGCAGTTGCATCGAATGACCCGAACGGCCGGACGCCGCTGACGGTTGCTCAACGGCCATGCACACACCGGCGGAGTTTACACTGGACGAATGATCGTCGATCGTCCTGCGAACACGTATACATAACATTATGAGTATATGAAAACACATCGATTCGTCCCTGCCGGACAATTGAACGTCCTACCGCGTCCTTAGACGACCCGCAGGATGCGTCCCGTCGCGTGAGAAGTGTAGGGTGCAGGACACGGCGACAATATAATAAGAATAACATAATATTACAATGTATATAATAATATATAAGTGTATTGTTACGTATACAGACGTGTAATATTGTAATATTTATGACATCGTATTGTTGGGACGGAGCATAATAGGCGACCCTCATAATATTAATATATTATAGTTTTCGGGGGCGAACAAGGAATTCGACGACTCGGTAATCACGATCTAATCGAATCCGTGCAACACGATACCTGTGTAGTTACGGTTACCAGTGTTCGCACCGCAAGACTTTGCGGATAATATTTTTGATGCGGCAAAATTACGATTTTACCAGCGACGGTTATTCGTCTTAATTAATGTGTTAATTTACACTTTCATTAAAAGCATATTTGAAAAACTAATGAACAACGAAAATATTATACTACTACTGTCAGAACTCAGAAAACTGAATATTAAATATTGTTTATTCTATGTTATTTGTCGTTTTTGTATCTTACTCATTAAAGATGATGGTAGATAAAATAATTTTTGCCCTGTACATGTGTTAAACGATAAATTAACACTGAAATGTAGTAATTATTCGTTAAAACGATAATTTTATCGTTGGTTGCGGAGAAAATCAAACTGTTTTGATTTTTAACTATCCGTATGACGTGCGTTGTGATGCGGGAGATATTATATCTGACCCGCATTGTACGCGGATGTACGTATTAGGACACTAGTTCGTATAATCTTGTGTGTTTTTGAGATTAGTTTTCTTAATTCGGATTCGATTAGGACATTTATTAGCGTTCGTTTTTCTAAATTTTCGAACCGTTTAAATGAATTTCAAAAGTAGAATAATATAATTTTAGCTTTAATTGTTTCGTTTCACCGATTGTACGTTACGGATTTTGACGGGATTTTATCGAACGTGGTTTTTCTTCGACAATAAAGTCGTTATACGCCACTGAAATAAAATTAAAATAATAATATTATTATCACACGCAGTGACGGTCGACGCGCGAGAACTCAAAAACAAAGACGCCATCTGCAGACGGATCTCTTTGGTTATTTTTCGGTGTTACGCGTATTCTATTGGCCGCCGAAGCCTTCTTCGAAACGTTCGTATTACAAAATAAGAAAACAATGCGACCCGGTACATATTATTGTAATAATTGTTTCTACGTATAATATACTGTATATATAAATAAATAGGTACGAATGCCGCACATGAACGCGGTAACGGTTACAATTCTACGTATATCATTCGACTGCCGGCGATAATAATAATAACATTATATAACATCTCGCCCGCTCAAACGTAGCTATAATATTATATAATCTCCCAAACCTAATACGATATGGATATTATACGGACATATAGATCCCTGCGCTAAATCGTGGTCGTCGTAATAATAATAATATAATCCAGCCATAATTTTCTTGTGTCTATAGGACGCGCGGCTGGTGTTTTCCTAGTCTTTTCCGGCTTATTATCAATATATTATAAAAATAACAATATAATACGACGGTTCGCGTTCTTTTCGGGCCCCCGTTGGAAATTCGAATATTAAATTATACGAACGCGACGCGTCTTCGACGACGGCGATACGGACGAAACGCCACAAAATCGTGTGCTCGTCCAAGTATAAAAATAATGATAATAATAATAATAATAATAATAACGTGTGTGTGTATGTGTGTTTGAGAGTACAAGTTCGTTGCACCGAGTCCGACACGTAAATATATTTATATGTATATAATATAATGACGGGACGGGTCGAAGAGTAAAAGAAAACGATAGAAAGAGTGTGAGAGAGTGAGTGAGGGAGTGAGAGAGAGACGAGAACGTACGAGTTAATAAAGACATTAGCGCAACGCCGCGTGCATGCCGTGTATACAGAGCGATCGTTATATTAGGGTTTAGACCTTGAACGTCCGACGCGTATTATTATTATTATGATTGTGTGCGCTGCATCCTCCACAGATTATTTTACGTTTTCTCTCTCTAAATATTATGTTTAAATATATGTAATAAATATATACGCGCTCACGTCCGCCCGCGCTTATAGTCGTGTTTTTCCACTCCTCCTCCCCTTTCTTTACTACCCTATTTCGTTTTTTCACACGCGATTCACCGTTATAATAATACATTATATTAAATTTTATGTGCGTTCATTATCGTCAAACGAGATCATATTTTTGATATATTATTATTATTATTATTATTATAAATTCATATTACGGTAGTCAAAACGCGACATCTTAATATTATTATTATATCATTTCGTGGTGACGGTTAGGATCGGATAATATTTGATAATATTTTTCGTCTATTATATTATAATTAAACTGCGAAATCTCAGACTAAACGTCCGAAAAGTAAAATTCCTGAGTATAACACTCGCAGTGTGCCATGTAATCAAGGGAGAGATAAGGGGAATAAATCTCCCAGAGATGAAATTTTTTGTTATATTTTTGTAATTTTATTATATAGATCAGTCTCATTGGCGTGCGCAGATACCAAATTCAGAGACGGCATTAAATAAATATAAGACCCAATTGGCAATTATTAATGAAATCCTGCCCATCATAATTTCACTCACTTTATATATACACATACTCGTATAGTTAATTTTAAGTATCAAAACTATAATATTATATTAGGTAGTAAAAGAACGCACTTAAAAAATGTTCCATTGATTAAGATATGATTTTTCGTACAAATTTAATGCAATTTATCTATAATTTAATAACTAAAACTAAAGTAATAAAAAAAGATTTTGCTTATCCTGTATTCCTGTCTATAACTAACATTTAACAGGTAGAAATATAATAAATACTCTTGTTATATGTATTTACAGAAATAATGTCTATGCCCACCAAGATAAATATTCCTAATTATGTCACATTTTGCTAATACAATTTGTTTTAGTTTTATATAGAAAAAATATTTTTGTTTTCTGTCGCATAGATGAAAAAGTTTCACAGTTTAAAAACAATCGAATTCCGAGACGACGATACTGTTAATACAATATTAATATTTTATAAAACCGTTAATTAAAATCAAAACGTTATAATAAAGTAAACAATTACCATTATATAGGACATCAGGACACAAAAATTTTCCTGAAACGAGAATAAAAGGCTATATAATATCTGTCATATGTGTCAAATTTAAGAAATCATTTTTATAAAAAATTTTCTCCGACGCAGGTTTACATAATTTGATGAATATTACGACAATTAATGGGTATTATACTTTCTATCGAGCGTATCGTTAAGAAAGAAAAAAATAGGGATAAAATAAAAATAAAATTTTTGAAAAACTTGCAATCATGAAATACTTATAAGAGTATAATACGTTTTAAAGCCGTAATATTATATATTAAATATATATTAGATACACGCTGATGTTATTCGCAGGATAAGTAACGATGACATGATAACGAGTCGTAAAACGAATGATTTAATGAAATTGTAATGATGGTCGATCCGTTTACGTCATAAAATATGAAATATTGCAAATTGGAAAAACGCTAAATGGTCACGGGTCATCGCGTATCATTATACAGAAAACAATCGCGTTTTTAAAGGATATCGCACTGTTTAAAGTTATATTAAGGGCGAACGATATTATTTATTAAACAAAAAACGTCTGCTGTTATTATTATAACATTTTTGTTTTCTCGTCCCGTCATGATAATATTGTATAGGTGTACGTGCGTGCAAATCGTATACGATAATAATAATATTATACCTATTATAGGAAAACGCGTAAAACACTAAATTATCGTCTACTCATTTTAATAATATTATTGTCGACGTTTTATTTATCAATGATCGATCGCTTATTGATCGTTAAACGATTTCGCTAGTCGGCACGCTGCGATACATGAAATGCGGTGAAAATAATACGATCCAACGCGATGCGGTTAACCGCTATGTAAAAACGTTCGAAATAGGCGTGCGTATTATTTACAAATGATTTTAAGTACGTCTGCACGAGCCGTGGACGACGATGACGGGCGAGGGTGGCGAACGGTAACGTTTACGAGCCCGCCGATTGCGGCCTAAAAAAACCGCACATAAATAATATAATTTATGTCGTTTGGCAGGAAATTAACATGTAACGGGCGAGTAAATAAAACGCGGAAAATCGCATATTTCGCGACGCACGAACATTTCCATATTAAAATCATATAAGACATACAAGTTTAATAATATATATTATATTATACCAAATATATTTTAGACAGAATAAATTAAAAAACACGAGTGGTTTTCGCGCAACCCATCGTGCAAACTAATAAATTAATCCGTTGTGATTTATAAATCGTACTACGCCGTTAATTTTATATGGGTACATACTATTATTATAAAATATGTGCTGCAACAATATTAATTATTTTTATGATTTTTAATTTTCATTCGCCTACCATAACCATAATGCATATTGGTTACCGCGGTTAATGATAACATTTGATTTTTATACCGATATTCTTTTTAAATTATTATTTTTTTTTTTTTGTAAGTCGTCTTAATATATTAATTATCTAAAAAAAAAAAAAAAAGACACACGCTCATTCTAATAGAACGAAAGTAGTTTGTTTACACAAAATTTACATGTTTTTTTTTCTCGAATATTTTATACGATATAATGTTTATATCGTGTAATGAATATTCAACGAAGCAACAATAATATAAGCTCACTCGGGAAGGAAAAGAAAAAAAAATATTAATACTCATAATATACAGTTTAGTGTACGCGTTATATTGATAATGGAACAGTGACCGTGTACACACAGATCTAACATAATATAATATTATAGGTATTATTATTGATATGAAATAAAATCAAAAAGAAAAATAAGAACGATAAACGTCACTCTCCGAATTACAGAAGCGTATCGCTCTTAACATGACCATTAACTTACTTATTAATAATATAATATACCAAATACCTAAATAATAATTCTGTTAAACACGAAGAGCGACGTTTATTTGTCGATTCCGTATAAATAATATTCTGTAAACAACTATTAATCCCTTTCGGGATCCTAATCTCGTGTAAGCCAAAAAGGTTAGACCAGTGTTAAGAGGGCCATACACAATCCGTATGATAATAATAATATAATATATTTTTATAAATCATTTTCCTATTCAGCCGCTGTCGTTCGGAGACCGTGTTTACGCTTGATTTGTGTCTATATGCGGGATATGTCATTGTACCGAAACCTTCTAACCGTGATGTAGTCCGACAAGCATTCGGGACGATATTTATCTCATATAATATATTGTTATTAATTCCACATTTAGAGAACGAGGTATTTTGCGATTACAATAATATATAATAATTTACCTATATATATATCATATTATAATATATGTAGGTATAGTTATACGAAGAAGTGAAAAAGAGTAGTTTTTATGATAGTTTAACCACGTTTACACTCTCATTTATCACCGGTACATTATTGTAACGACAAGGTAGAATAATTTCAAAACCTATATAACCATATAATACTTTTATTATTATAATAGACTATATAGAATAGGAGCGAAAAAATAAATACATTTTCAGCAATAATTTACAGGTACCTATGTCAAGTTCAAAATGTTCCATTTTTATATTGTGTACCCGAGTACTTTGAAAATCTACGAAAAGGATACAATTCGTACAATATTATAATATAATACCTACCTACATATAAAAACACGCACGTATACGGGTTTGGGTTTAATGAAACGTGAGAATATAATGTACAGTATACCTATTCTGAGTAAAATAACATTGTACGACCTCAAAGAAAATAAATATATAATAAATATTTTGTAACCCTTCGGAATTATTTCGGGTAAAATCGTCTTGACAAAAGAACGGGACGATGTGATTATAATATAAAACCTTTTTTTTTTCTTCTAGCAGTTCTTATAAAGGCACGTCTTATGCTATTGTATTTATATACACTTTTGATTTACTGGAATTTTTGCTGTTAATATAACATTCGAAAATCTCTATATTAATAGAGGTATTTATCATACTTGGAATAAATAAACATTTCTTGAATTACCTACACAGTAAAAATATGAATTTTAATCCAATTACTTGTAAACTACCGATTTTTTTTCTTTTCATAAATCGACTTATAAGCTATATAAATTATTTTTCTCCGTATAACATCGAAAAATTTGATATTTGTATTTTTGTATTAGAAAACGAGGAAATTTAATATTTATTATAGAAAAAAATTAATAATAATATAAAATGAATCGCCATTTAAACGTATAATAATAATTTGAAAATAATAATAATGTAAATGTAATAATTTATATATGTATATAATATTATTATTGTTTTTCAATCGTCGTGTTCTGCAGTGAAAACGCCGAATTGACGATATTTACGCTAGTCGATGCGGTAAATAATTTTTTACATGCCGTGTAGACTAAAATAAAATAAATAAATAAACACACGCAGATATTGGTAATCGATTCCGAAGACAATACATAAAATATTTAATATAAAAATATTATTCCGATTTCCGATGATTTAAACAGGCAAATATTATAATATATACACGACGAATTCAAAGAATCGACGAATAACTGTCGTTAAATTCGTAATGCTAAACGTGCGAAAATTCAACGGATGTATAAAATATTATACTTAATAATATTGTAATGACGCGCACAAAATTTTCGTACAAGTTTCAGGGCGACCATGAGAAACTTAGGCTCTTTAGCGAAAAAACGCTTTCGTATAGACAAATTCGATAAAAATATGTAAGTAGGTAGAAAAAAACGAATGAAACTCATAAGTATATTAAATTATTGTAATATCGTAAACGCTAAACGTAATATTATTGTGCATATCAAAATTATTGGAATTGAATTTACCAATTTAAAAATTAAAAATAATAACTATAAGAAAACTAAAACGTTTCTTTGGTAATATTATTTAATGTTTTTCTTTTGCGAAAATACGATGGTTAAAATTATTAACATTTTAATATTATAATATTAGTTTTAGTTACCGTGATATGACATAATATGAAATATTTAATATAATTTACTTTACACGCAGTTGTAATAAAAAATGTATATTATTTTTTCACGCGTAGACTTACATAAACTTACAATTTTTAATAGTTTTGTTTTTTAAAGTTAAATTAGTCAATCTACTTGATAAATTAGGCATCCAATTTTTTTGATGTACAACGGAATATTAATATTATTTTACACTAGAATATTACTTTTTTTTTTTTTTATGTAAAATTTTCTCAATCTAATTTATTATATTATATTATCCGCTTCGTATAAGAGACGCATGATAGCGACGAATGATATCTCTATCTCTATAATATATGCGTCCAAAATAAATATATACATACGTCACACAGTGAAGATATTTACTTTGAAATCGCCTCAAATTAAAAATATAAATGTTTAAAATATGTAAAATTACTAATTACATTTATTCTATATAGACGACGAAAACATAAAATATTTCAATGTTTATTTAACAACTTTATTTTACAAGAAAAAACCATCATCTTCAAAAGACGTTATAATATTAAGTTTTCTAAAATATGCTCGTTTATTATATAAATAATATTATTATGTACTTGCAGACTATTGAAAATTTGAATCTTTTACACCGAACTCGAACTTGGACGACCGTAAACTATTAGTGTTAATTGTATTATTGTTTTCGGTTCTCTTAAAACGTATATGATAATAATAATAATGTGTCCTAAACGGTTTTTTTGAACGGACTCCGTTGAAAAAAGTATAAATTATAATATTATTATTTTTAACTGTTTATATCTGTTTTGAAAAATAATGAGCTTACACCAAGAAGTTATTAATTAAGATTTTCGACACAATTATTATTAGGTATATGAAATTTAAACATGACGTAATTACACGCATTAGAACACAATGCCTGTAAAATGATGGTTCCGTTAAAAAAAAAAATAATACGTTATTATAAAAAAAGAATCTCTCTCGATACAAAACTTTATTGTATTTAATATTTTCTCCTACGTAAGTATTAAGTAGATATTATATAATAAAATATAACATTTCATAATTGATTTTTCGATCTTCGGCGTTAAAAACTCGAATATTTTTATAATATGTTAAAATCGTGGAAGAGTTTTTTTGCAGCCCGTTTCTATATAAATATTTATCGTTACTACTTACAATGATGATTAATAAAAACGAGCGACAGATTATAATAATTTATTCTGATATAATATACTTACTAATAAATAACTATACCGATATAATATGAGTACCTATAATATTAATATGATTAACATTTTTAGAGTAACATGGTTAAGACCATTATAAACGGTAACCGGGTATAACCATACCATTAATCAATAATAGTTTATAAGAGTATAGGTATATTTTTTACCGTGTATAAGTAATATGTTTGACATGTTTGTGTTAATATTTTTTTAATCGATCGAAAACATCGTCGGTTGTCGTCGTAGGTATTAGAACACGAACACGTGTATATTATATTGTATATATTTATTTACAAACGATATTATTATAAATTATAATATTTATGTGTCCCACATGTTCGTTTTATCGTTTGCGATAAAGTAAATAAATCTATTTGAAAAACCGATACAAGAACGATTATAATACAATGATATTATATTTATTTATTTTTTAATTTAATTTTTTTTCATTATGTAAAATTCAAACAGAAAACCATTGTTATTTTATTTATAATATTTATTATTATATTATCGTTCGTTATTTGATATTTTTGTAAAATAAAATATATACAAAATAGACACTTCGGAAAACAGACAAATTCAATGGAAACGCATAAATTATTGTATAAACAACGCGTCGTTTATAGAAAATTATTAATCGAATATAATAAATACGATGGCAAAATAATTAAAGAAAAAGCAAACTATTACTTTGTATACAAAATTACAAACAAAATATCCGTTTAACGAAAATAATATTGGCATCCCATAATATTATAAAATAATAATATAAAAATATTTATTGAAAAAATATATAAAAATAATAATTATTTTATCGTTAATATACTCGTAATATATTATATATATTTGTGTATCGAATTATTTTTCAATCATATTTTTAACGAAATATTATAATCGGTTAATCAATTAATATACGTAAATATTTGAAAACTTCTTCATTTCAAATCAATTTTATCGTTTTTATAATCATTTTAATCTCGCATGATGAATTTTCAATGATATTAGATTTTTACACGACCCCGGTCCTGTTTAATAAAGGTCTATTCCCACTGCCTCGGGACGTGTCAGGGAAATCCGCCCAGGAGCAAGAAAGCAATTATCTAATGAGTTTTAAACAATATTTTCCTGGCACGTCCCGGAGCAATGGGAATAGACCTTAATACATGTAGGTATATAATGTTTAAATTAATTTATATAGGCATTTTCACGTTCTTCTACGGTTTGGTCGTAGGTATGCCTACTGATAATAAAATATTTTTATACTTATTGACCCATTGTTATTCGATTTACATAGTTTTTATCGTTTTCGTTCACGGTTTAACGGTTAAAAATTACAATTAAAATGACATGTCATAAAACACACGCGTTAACATTTTAAATATTTTAAATTTTAATAACATTAAAAAATATATTCAATGTATCGATTCCATAATAATTAATATTATGAAAAAATACGATATTTTAAACGTAAAAATGTTCTTAATAAATTGTAATATTGTATCTTTTATTATTATGTACTAATACTTTTTTTTTTTACCAAAGTGTAAGTGTAACTCGTCATAAAAGTCCGCAATAGACTTAAATAAAATATTACTTTCTTCAGTAACTCATACGTAGAGTAATTTATTTACTGAAAAAAGTACTAGATTTCAAATAAAATAAAATATAATATATTAAATTGTTACATTTTCATACGTCTATGTATAAATTATACCTGTATAGTCTCAATTGGTTTTAAAACGCAATATTTTAATTATAGAAACTACCACATTGTGTACCACCATATGTGTAATTAATGGTACAATAGATTTTTCTGTTTTGATTTTTCATCTGTTTCCGTCCGAATTTTAATTTGATAATTAATACATATATAATAATTAAATTATTATAATTAAATTGATAACTTTCCATTAGAATGTTAAATTAAAACTAAACCTTAAAAAACTGTCCTTCCTGATCTTCCTCGAATCTATGCATCAAGTATTAAAACGTAAATTTGAATTAAAATATCGTATAAATGACAATAATATAATTTAAATAAAGATTTGTTTAAAAAAAAAAAATAATAATAATAATTCATATGAAATAATATAACGTTCTGATAACGAATACATAGAAATTAGAAATATTTAAAACCACGAACGTGTGAAACTGACGAAAAATCACTGGATTTAACAGCAAATCGAAAATTGATGCATCTATATAATAAATAATAGTGTACTCACCGATCCGTTTTTGTTTTAGCCTAGAACGGTCGACGAAAAAATTGAATAAAAGCAAATGAAAAAAAAAAGTAAAACTCCCGACCGAATTCCCTCTGCACTGGAAAACGGCAAAAACGATGCGGATCGAATCGAACTCGCACTATTTTAGCGACACCTTTTTAAAATGATTATTTCTATTTGAAAAAGATAAAAAAAAAAAAAAAACACCAACGAAACTAAACGGAAGAGAAAAAATATTTTACAAACGCACCGTTTCTCTCGCTGTATAATATACGTAAACACACGCGAATAAATATTATCGTATGTATTATTTATTTATCTATTCGACAACGATAATATTATACGACTTATCACTGTGTAATCGAACGATTAAAAAAACCGAAAACGATTAAAAAATTCGTACGATGTATTATTATTATTATGTTGTTTTTATTATATTCGGTGCGGAACGGACACGCGCGCACCACGAAAAAACCGTCTCGACGAAAAAACACACACGCGTGTTTGTGTACCGCGACGATCATCAGCCGAGAACCGAGATCCGAGTGCGGCCGAAACATCCCGGCAACACGAGCGCCGCCGCGGCCACTCCTCCTACGAAGGCAGAAGAAGAAAAAAAAGAAATAATAAAAATTCACCCGGGTCGACCGTAATAATAATAATGATAATAATAAGAATAAGAATAATAATAATAATAATGATAATAATAATAATAAGAATAATAATAATAATAATAATAATAATAATAATAATAATATTATACGGCGAAGAGAATGCACGTTACCGCCGCCGGTTGACAGCTCCATAACGACTCATTTAACTCGGCGGCCATGGTTGTCGTACCAGTCTAAGAGGGGGAAAGATATAACCGCGACGTGTCGCGCCCGGTATACTCGGTAACCGATAACGTTATTTTCAAACTTTTTCGCCATAATAACGATATTATAATAATAAATTATCATTATTATTATTATTATTATTATTATTATTATTATTATTATTATTAT